>JANHFT010001462.1:252930-270214 GCA_032467955.1 Pseudoxenodon macrops
GAATACATTACCTGACTCTGTAGTTTCTTCCCCAAACCCTCAAAACTTTAACCTTAGACTGTCTACCATTGACCTCACCCCATTCCTAAAAGGTCTGTAAGGGGCGTGCGTAAGCGCAACAGCATGCTTACCATCCTTGTCCTAATGTCCTCATGTATTTGTAACCATCTAATATACTCATAACCATGCTTATATATCTTATGTATTCACAATCATGTTTATACTTTGTCTGTAATCATATATACGTTTGACAAAATAAATAAATAAATAGATAGATAGATAGATAAATAAAAATAAGTAATAGGGCTTGAAGGACCAACTAGAGAGGAAGTAAAGGCCAAACTCGTCACTGTAGTGATAGGTGGGGAGAGTGGGAAATGGGTACAACAGATCCCAGGAACAAAATCAGAACTCTCTGTCCAGAAAAGCAATGTTAGGAAGATACTGTACGGAACCTTCAAATTCCCTGGGCTCTGGTAGAGGACCCAGGATTGAGGAGGAGGACATATACCACCACAGAGGTGGGAAGCAAATGCTTATTCTTGTTATCGCCTCATCACTGTTATGTTATTTTTTTTATTTTGGGTAAATTTATATCTGTATCTTTCTAGGTAAAAGAGTGACAACTGGGTCTATTACTGTTCTTTAACTGAACCCAGAATTATTTTCAGATTAAAACGTTTGAGCTCAGTATAACAGTGGAAGGAAGAGACACTCTGTCAGGCTTTCAAGATTCTGTTATTACATTCTGCAACTATCAAATAGAGTTCAATAGTCCATGTAGAGACTTTCCTCACCTGGCCACCTTGAAATGCTGACATCCCTTACGATACAGCTATCAGACTTAGAGCTATGAGCCAAGTTTGCTTTATTTGCTTCAGCCTGTAGTGGTTCCAAGGCTTGATATCTATTTTTGCCAAAGGATGTGGATTTTTTCATCCTTGGTTTGGAAAACGTTTGGTGGAAAATGGTAACGTTTGGTTCCTTATTTCCAGATGCTGCTATTGAAGGCAAGATTGGTCTAGATAGGGATGCCTCATCCATGCCTTAAATATAAATGTGATGGCCAATCTGATATTTATGAACAGGCTGGGTCTCAGAAGGCTTTTGGGTGCAATTCAAGATTCTGGTGATCACGTACTATATAAAATCCTATATAGCACTAGTCCAAGCTATTTGTCCCTATTTCCAATAGTTCCCACCTGTCCCAACAGATCTGGCAGGGTAGTCATGCTCCAAATAACTTCTGCTAGGGTTTTCTCCGCTGTGGCACTTATCCTATAAAACAGCATCTTTTCATAATTCAGTTGGCCCCAACCCTATTAACTTTCCATAGAATCTTGAAGATGTGGATTTTCCCTTAAGCATCGGTTCAAGATATTAGTTGAACAAGTATATAAGGTTGGTTATAAATATTTTATTAGGAGCCTCACTTGCATTATATTGTTATAGATATTTAAGTTATGTTTTTACTTTTCTGTTGTTATTGGCACAATACCCAGAATCATGGGGTTGAGATGGACAGCTATATAAATAATGTAAACAAACAAATCCAAGCTCCTGGATAGTCACATGCCACCAGAATCTTGCCTAAGCTGATTTATTAACTAAGAAATTGGCAGACTAATAAAACCATTTTCTTCTGAGTGCTTCTACAGGTTACTTCTATAAAAAAATAATAATAGAAGAACGGGGGGTTCCATTGGTGCCTGTTTAGGTAACCGAAAAGAAAATGCTAGGCCATTTCGAGCGTCTCAAGATGATCATATGAGCAGATGAAGATCTAGTAGACACTGCACTATTTGCCATAAGAAACATTTTATAATACTAAGCTGCACTCCTGGGACTCGGAACCGAAATTTGATGGAATTGCAGAAGCATTCTTTGACCTACTGAGAAAATGAAGGTTGGTGGCCTGGGCCTCCGCTGACCTGTATTTGCTGGAAGCAGAAGAATAATACGGAAGTTACTAGGGTCAACCCAATGAGAGTGACATTAAAGTGGCGTCTCTGATGTATTTGCATAAAATAGATGACTTAACCTTAATATTCACAATAGATACGCCAGCCTATTAATAAGACACATTTCACTTTAGCTGGAAACTTGTCCCATGGCCTAATTATAAGCTATTTCATACTTCAGAGAAATGAAGATTTGATTTATACAGTTATCATATGTGATTAAATCACCAGAGGTAGAGACCAGTAATTTTCTGATTTTTTTCCCCGTTGTGTATTTCTAAGGAGAGAATGACATTCTTTGTTAGGGAATTCTTTCTACCTTCACTTTCTTGCAGTTCTTCTAGCTTTAAAAAAACCCACATTTATTTAAAATCCTGGTATTTCAGCTTGAAGGATAGCTTCAAAATCTAGTATCAACATTCCAAGACCTCTAATGAACCATTCTCTTATCCCTCAGGACAGAACTGGCTTCAATGATTTCATGAAGAACTGAGTCAGAAAAATGCCCTCTTTTTTTCCTGGCAAAATCCTAGACCTTTGAATAATTTCTTTTCTGTGGTGGAGTAAATAGCTAGAGAATATCAGAAAGTCCTCAAATGAAAATAAAAAGAAAACATTGACGGTATCAAGTAGATTCCTTTTATTACATTGCAGTGACATTCTTCTAGGTAGATGGTATCATAATGTCAAATCACTTTTTAAATTAGATTTACATGGCTCTCCTCCTTCTGTCTAAATATGGTTCATGGGCTATTTGAAATCAATTCCTTTATAATAATTATTTAGCCAATATATTTCCTGGTAAATAATTCAGAGCTGATTATACCAGCAGGAGTGCATTTGATTTCTGCTCTAGGGATGCTGTAAGCATTTGCTAATGCAGTTCCCATGTTGGCATCAGCTAGTAGCCTTGGGGACCAAAAGGTCAAAGCAAAGAAAGGGTATCACTTCACTAGCATGCCCAGCTCCTTCAAATCTTGATTCTGTCGCCACGCAAAAAAGCCTAATTTTATGACACAAAAACAATGAGCTAAAGGAAGAACCCAAATCTACTGCTAATTCTGCCTACATACATGTACTTCTACAACATGCCAAAAGATGCCTCATTCTACAGCTAGTCAAAGCACAAATGCAATCACGTATTGTAAATTTCCATGTAAGAATGTAGATTCCTTTACTCAGATGAGACGGCTTGAGGCAGGGTGTTATTTCATTTTTATCTTACAAATTGAGCCTACAAAGAGGAACTTATAATGGGAATTTTAGTGAAAGGGGTCAGTGATTTAAAAAGACAGTATCATATCCAAATAGCCTAATTTTATAGCAGATCCTCAACTGCTAGCATTTTTAGTGCATTTGTTTATTCATCAGATTTATATACTCCAAGAATATAGATAGAAAACATGATAAAAATACAACGAAAATGAAAATTGGCTACAGCCTTCCTTTTAACTATTGAATAGCACCAGCTAGTATAAGGCAGTATCAACTTTCAAAAACCCTGTGGAACAAGCCCATCTTTGATAGTCTTTTGAAATAAAGCAAAGGTTACTATCAATCCAACCAAGGCGCAAGCACGTGAGCGTGTGGGGCAGTCAAAAACTAGCTTCTGCGCATGCGCAGAAGCAAAATCCAAGATGGCGGCGCCCACAGAGACACCAACAGAACCGGCTCTGTGACATCATCGCGGAGTTACCCACCTCTGGTGCAATGCAATGTTTGTTTATCATCTATAAAACCCTTCTTGACAGGTTTTTTGAGATATGCTTTTTGAGTAACTGTAGCTCCCTGATGTCATTTATTAGGACCTAGGAAGATGTCTTCTCTGATTCAGTTCCTCCTCTCTGGAAAAATAATCCCCCAGAAATCAGTGTGGCTTCACTCCAATGTTGTTTCAGAAATTTGACTGTTGTCCCAGTCTTGAGGCTGAAGTGTTTGTGAAGTTCTGTTAGTGGTAGGTTTTTGGTGTGTGGGGATATATAGGATATGGTTATCTGGATATCTCAGATTCTCTATTGTTTTTTTCTATTTCTAAATCATAAGCTGTGCAATCCTTCTGGAGGCAAATAGCTTCCAAAGCTAAATAGCACCACCAACCTCTCTGCTAATTGATAAAATCACCATCAATCAATTGCAAAAGGCAGCTACACTTGGAACAGCTTACATTCTTTGAAGATACCTTTAATATCATCAAACATCCCCATCTGCATATCCCAGGTCCTTGGGTAGGACTCAGTAGGTGGATAAAAATGCCAAACCCAGGCTAAACATCTGGCTGACTGTGCAACAAACCATGATAATAATAAAACAGATATCTTTAGAAAATAGCTAATGGGATGCTATTTTTCAAAAAGAAATCCAGGGAGATCTGTGAAAATATAGGCTGGATGACAAAATGTCTGTTCCAACTAAAGAAAATAACTAGGTACATAGAAAAATAGATTGTGCTGAAAATAAATCAGCATGAATTCTGCAAAGGTACATACTGCTTCATCAGCTTTTCAAAGTTATTTAGGAGTGGGATCCTATCAATATTGTGTTCTTGAATTCTCAAAAAGCTGCTGCATAGTTTCTCATCAAAGATTCTTGCATAAACTTACCAGTTCATGTAGCAGAGAACCTGTATTTTTATGGATTGATGACAGCCGGGTTAAAAGCTGAAAACAATAAGGAGGAATAAGTAAATGGACAATTTTCTTAATGCAGGGAAATAAAAACTGGCGTTCCTCAAGGATCTGTTCTATAATCAGTTTCTTTTAATTTGTTTGTAAATAATTTTGACTTAAGGGTAAACAATGAGATGGCTATTCATGGTGGTAAAAACCAAAAGTGATTATGAAGAACTCCAGGAAGTCTGCTCATATGGAGTCAATCAAATGGTAAATGCAATTCAATTTAAGTGTCAAGCACTTAAAATCTGGTTTTTGTCCTAGGCTTTAGGATTAATGTGGGTTTTGTGTGTGTGTGTGTGTGTGTGTGTTTAGCTGTTTTTAGTCTGGATTGTCTTGTTTCATTTTGTTTATGTTTTAAATCATTTTAATTTAATATTATATTTTGTGAACTGCCCAGAGTCCACCGGAGTGGCTAGCTATAATAAATTTAATGAAATAATTATAATAATGATAATAACAGCAACAATAATAGGATGTACATTGAGGCAACAAGCCCTAACTTTCCATATATACTGATGGATTCTGAGCTATGCAATAGATATCTACATCTAATCAAAGATGAAACATGCACTGAAGCATCACAGCATAAGCCACATTCTTTTGTATTTCCCATGCCAATCCATAGGGGACAGAATTTGTGTCATGATGCATATTTGTCTTTTGCTTCCTTTGCTGCCACTCTGGGCTCTCATGGCCATGGATAACCATAGAGTATGGCTGTCAAACTTAATCGCGTCACGTGACTTATCACGATATTTTTGCCTTTGCGGAGCTGGGTTGGGGGTGGCCTGCACGTGACGCACCCAGCCCATGGGCCTCCAGTTTGTCACCCCTGCCATAGGGCATCAGGGAAAGGAGAAGCAGCTATCATATGCAGAATGACATCATCATGCAAATGTCATAACTATGTTTGCATCAGACTACTGCAATGCATTGTACATGGAGCTGCCCTTAAAAACCACCTGGAAACTTTAACAACTCCAGAATACTGTGACACACAAAGTTTTGGGCCACCTGCAGTTTCCCAGTGTTATAATTACTGCTGCATTTTCTCACAATTTTCTTCCAATTCAAAGGACTTTAAAGCCCTTTAAACATGCAGTCATATTATTTGAGGGGCAGCTTCTTCCTGAGATGCAAAGAGCTATTAAGTTCTTGCTCTTCCTCAGATACTGGGCATGATGATAGAAAAACCAATCTATGGTGCTGGTATGTTAGAGTTTTAATTATATGTTTTTATTATCTCTGTGTTTTCTATCCTGTTGTTTTATATAATGTAGGTGGTCATATAAAGTTTTCAAATAAGTGTCCCAGCAGAAGTAGGTAATTGTAACATTTGCTTGGTAATATTGACATGCACATACAGTCATTTTGCCTTCCTCACAGTTTATTATAGTGGCTTCTCCTTCTCCTTCTCCACTTTCTTCTTTTTATAAATGATTTTATACCCCTTTATTAAGTCTCTGCCTTTTTGCAATATAGCAAGAGTTAAAAAAAAAGCTTTCCATTTTGGTAGGGAAGGAGTTTGAACCAGTGGTGAAATCCAATTTATTTTACTACCGATTCTGTGGGCATGGCTTGGGGGCATGGCAGGAGAAGGATACTGCAAAATCTCCATTCCCACCCCACTCCAGGGGAAGGATACTGCAAAATCCCCATTCCCACCCCACTCTGGGGCCAGCCAGAGGTGGTATTTGCTGGTTCTCCAAACTACTCAAAATTTCTGCTACTGATTCTCTGAACTACTCAAAATTTCTGCTGTCAGTTCTCCAGAAGCTGTCAGAACCTTCTGGATTTCACCCCTGGTTTGAGTTCCCTAACCTGTTTGGTTACCTTTTTCTGTCCCCCCCCTATCTCTATCCTTTTTCATATGGGGAAACCAGAATTCCAGATATAAATGTAGAATAAAGTTGCATAACAGTACCTTTCCTTATGATTATTAGGATAGAATTTGCTAATTTTTCACAGATGCTAAACACACAGCTGACATCTTTTAATATTCCATGACCTCAAGATATTTTTTGGTAACTTATACGGGTTCATTTCTCCCCCTCTCAAAACACTAGATCCAGGGAGCCTGCAATGAACCTAAGAGAAAATTTGGAACAACAAAAGAAATGGGTTTCTCACAAATCATATAATTAAACTGTGTAGTTCATTATCACAAGATGTGGTAATGATCACTAAACTGGATGGCTTTAAAAGAGGATGTATAAGGGATGTTGAATTTTGGTGTGAAATTTTCTGCTAGATAAGTATCATTATCCAACAAAGAATGGAATGTTCTCCAGAGTTAGGGTTATTATATTTATTTATGTGACCAAATTTTAAATTTAAAAATAATGTACTTTAAAAAAAATTGTTTGCTTAATCTTAGCAGCTAAAGTAATAAAATAACAATCACTCAGCAATGGAAAACCTTAGATAATCCAAAAAAATTGAGATATGGATTAACAAAGCCTCTTCAATGGCCATGACAGAAAAGGCTGTAGTTAAAGTTAGAACAATGAAATCTCAGAGGCAGGAATCACAATTCTACCAAATTCGCACACTTCATATATTATCTTCATAGTAACATTGAAAATACTTACCGGTATATGGCAAAAATGAAGGTGTTTATTATTTGTTTCTCTATACTTTTCTTTTTGCTTTATAACTGTTCTTTTTCTACACAATGTGTAGGAAATTATGTTACCCTTGATAACATTGATTCAACAAATTATTGGAGGAAGTATGACTGAATAGGATGAAAGTTATCTGTCATTCTGGATCCCTGGAGTGCAAGCCCATTAGCAATATTGGATGATTGGCCCAAGCCCAGTTTTCTCTGCCACAGCCAGTTTAAAAGAGCTCCAACAAGCGATTTCTGCTACCTAGCAAAATTTAAGAATCTTTCTCTACTATTGATATCCACACAAACTTGAGGTAGCATGATATTTTCCATTCTAATTGGTGATTCCTATTCTAGCCCTATTGTTTCTCTCTCTGTAAGTCACATTCTCCAGAAGATAATAGGTGACAATGTCTAATAGATTTTTAAGCTGGTCAAAAACTGTAATAAAGTCTATTTACCTACCTAGCAACTTACCAGATTGTTCACATATTAAAGATGCTCTTGGAAGGTAATGGGAAAGGAAAGATACTACTTTAATATTGGTACTGTTAAACCTGAATGATTTCTGATTCATTTGTGGGTTGGGGTTGAAATGAAGATGATTTCACCACACAGGAGAGAGATAAAATATATTGTGAAAGAATATTTTTAGCATAGCAAAATGTGAATGGAGATAGTCTAAGTTTGAAGCCTATGCCTAAGGTTGTCACCTTAGAATAGAAAAGTATTATTGGATCAAGAGGGAATAGTTATTATCATCTGGTTGAAATAAATGTCTCACAATTGGGTAAAGAGGAGAATAAAGCTTAGGAGAGGACTTTGCTATAATAAATATGTCCTTACTGCAATACACTTTATATGGAACTGCCTTTAAAGAACACTTGGAAGCTACAGTTGGTTCAATACTGTGCTCCTTGTACTGTTGATTTCCTGTTGCTGAGAACATATTACACTGTATTACTGCAGGCTTGATATTGATTAGCTTGCAGGTGCAATTTAAAGGGTTGCTTTTGACTTATAAAGCCCTTGCTGACTGGGTACCTCTAGGATTGCCTCCTGAAATTTGTATCAGTCTGACCTATTAAAGCAAATAACTGTACTACCTGTTATGACATTTTATTGTTGTTTTTAATATTCTTAAGTTTGTTGTGCATGTTTTAACTTTTTGTTTTCTGCAATGTAAGGCACTAAGAGTTTAACTGATTGTCGCAGGGTACAAATGTAATTAAGTAACTAAGTTAAGCAGAGGAAAATAATATGAAAGGAATGAACTTCAAAAGAACAATGAACCTGGCAGATCCCCACATCTGGTCTGTTACCCTTATTTCTTACGTTGGGTGATAGGATTGCTGCCAGGGCCTTAGGTGGCTGCTGACCTGCCTGTAGATCCATGTGTAATAGGACCTCATTCCTCAATATGATGCTACTGGGTTCCACTTGTGAATATGGTTTCCAACACAGAGAGTAGTTGGGTGAAGGCAAGAGTGTAATTGTATCTGAAGTGTGCCTATTAGGCTTCCAAGTGTTCCAGAAAATCCATTGCCATGGCGAGAGGGGAGGCATGGTGAGAGTCCTTAATTGGATTGCAACTGAATTAAAATGTAATAAATAAATAAGCTCATGCTTAGATGGCTACAACATAATATATATAAACTGAATGCAACAAGGAAGCTTCATTTGGCACAAAGTGAAGCAGTCTGTCTGCTAATTGGTAGTAGCAGATTCAGTAGTACAGTATAATACTAATGTTAAAGGTGCCACTTTGCTTCTGTTATTCTAATTCAAGGTACTGGTTATTAATGTTATATGCATTTAATACATGCAAATACTATGTTCTTGGCTTGGTTTCTCGGTACTTGTGAAAATATGTTTTCCAACAAAATTTGGCCTGCTCTGTATATTCTTGTAGAGAGAACTGGCTGAGGGTCTTCCTGTGGGGAGGAGGTAGACTTGGAAGTTAAAAGCACTCTTTCTCTGTCATGCACCATTGCTTGTCTTTAGGAAATCACCTTAGATATTAGTGTTTGGATGCTAATGGTGTGGAGGCTGCCCGTAAATAGGTATTGGTTATTAAATGCTCCTTGGTTTTATATATTGTTTTTATCTGTAAGCCACCTTGAGTCTATATAATGAGGTGGTCTGATTTGCTGCCTCTACCGCTAATAGGTGGCCACCCTATTATAGGGATAACAATTCTGCACATATCTTTATGCATATGCGGATTGCACTAGGTTATATTGAGCCTTTAGTTCTGGAACACATGGTTCTGTGGATCAGGTGTTGATGCAAAAGGATATGTTCATTAATGTTTCTCACATTTATGGTTATCCGAAAGATTTAAAAATGGCTAAAATGACTTATGGTATTGAGCAAAGTAAGTCAGAATTTGAAATATACGGTAATTGTATACTGATAATGAACATAAAATTACTAAAAAGCACACATTTTTGTTGAAATTTGAAATAGAGGAAAATAGGCTAAAGAATGTGTGATAAAGTAGGCTAATAATTTTGATTATAATATGCAGGTCAATCAATGGGAAATATACATTGTGCTATTATCTCAAAGAGAAATTTGATAAAAAGAAGTATTGTTGCTTCTTTGCCAGAGAAATTGTCTAGAATATATAAAAGAACTTCAAATATATATGAACAACATGAGGAGATACTTTTTTCTTGCTTGGGAAACATGTAAAAAATGGATCCAAATATTTACTTTGAATTAGAGGATCTTAAAGATGAATGTTCAATTAAAGTCAAAATGTTTCTGTTCATGATTGCTGAATAAAAAGTTCGAAAAAGAGCCATGGAAGATTATTTCAATATATGATCACAGCAGTAAGATTGTACTGTATGCAGAGATGGAAAAATGTGACCACCTACTATTGAGAAATGATTGGTGAAATTTATAGATTTTGCTGAAATGGATAAATTGCCTTCTTTGATTCTTTGATTTTGACATTTATTGCCAACTGGAAGCTTCTTATGGACTGTTTATGTAAAAATATTAACTTGCAACTTATGTTTTTAATGATTAAACAGGATAGAAAGAATAATAATGATGTAACTTTAATGAATGAGATTAAAATAAAATTTTACTTTTAACTGCTGTGAAATTAATGTAAATAACTTTTTTCTTTCCATTTTTCACAATTTTTTCTCTCTCTCTCTCTCTCACACACACACACACACGATAAGAAAGTATGCAAACCCAATATATGTTTTTTTGAAGGAGCTAACTGTGGTTTGATCACAAAAGCTATTACCTCGTCTCCCAGAACTCTAAGTCTCCCAGAGTTCTAAGTCTGTTTTGCACTCTTCTTACAAGCTGCATGGAGCAGTTGTGGGTGATCTTAAGTTTCTTCATTGTCCATAGAAGAATTACAAAGACCCAGTGTACATGCCAGCTCTTTATTTTCCCATAGTCATCAGCTCTACTTTTTCTGGAGCTCTCTTCAGTCTGCCATTTCGTCCACTTTTTACTTTCTCAGCACTCTTTTCTTTCTTTTCTCTGTAAATCTGACCCCAGAATGAGGGCGAGTTCTGAACAAAAGTCTACTATTTTATCTTCAATATAGCATAAATGTCCCTGGGTATAGTAACAAATTTTCATATTTCTAATTTTAAAAAGCGCCTCTTTTCTCCACATTCATTCTTGTGAAGCATTAATCCCTGGCATGCGGCAATTCATAAATACACAAGAAGAGTCTAATCTAATATATTTTCTGTTACAGCAAACTAAATCTTTTGTGAAAGCTCAAATGTTGGCTATGAAAAGACTGCCTCTCATTATTGCTATCCACCAATTTTTACTGACTCTAATCTTGGAGGCAAGATATCCTCCAGATAACTCTTTCCTGTCGAAAGGCATGAATAATATATCTAATTGTCTAACTTAGTGTCAATCATTATATCTTGTAGTAGTTGTTTTGATAAAGTTGCTAAGCTTGCTTGTTTGGATTTATCACATCCATAAAAAGCATAGCTATAAGCAAAATTTTCCCCTCCCCAGGCACCAGACTAATAATCCTTGCAGGATAACCTTTACCCTTAGCCAAGTACTTGACAGATCTTCATAGCCCTCTGGAAGGCTAAAAAAGTAGGGATCATTAGACCTCAGGTGGGATACTGTTCCAAAGGTCTGGAGTGACCACCAAGAAGTTGCACTTCCAATGTCTAATCAGATGGCATTGCACATTCACACCCGCCAGAAGCTAAAATACTCAAGTTGAAGTACGCTGCAGATAAAAAGTAAACCCCAACAGCAATGGATTTACTCATGATTACCATCTTTTTACTTTTGATTACTTACTTTTCATTTGTCTCATCTTTAGTGGCATGCCAGGCAACATTTTGCATACACTCATTTAAATAGCTGAAAATGCACAAGAGATTGCAGTAAGTATATCTGCAAATATTGGAAAGGCCATTCTTTGCGACAGTTATGTATGAAAAGTACATTTCTGAGTGGGTGATTTTCTCTTTAAGTATACATTTTTTATATTTGCCACTTAGTTGGTGATTTGTTTCTGATCTGTATCATTCATTCTGAGTCTATGGAAATAGGACTGATAAAACAACAGATAAACACATAATTAAATCTAAGCTATGGGGAAAGTCCCGTTATGATTCTAAGACAGCACAGTAGAATTATTCAAATATTACATACAAACAGAGCAATGTATATAGCTGAATGCTAAAAAGGTTGAAACCAGAGGTGTTATTCAGCAGTTTCTGACCAGTTCTGGAGAACCAGAAGTGGAAATTTTGAGTAGTTCGGAGAACCGGCAAATACCACCTCTGACTGGCCTCATCTCCAATCTATTTGCTGATTCCCGAAAGCAGTTTAGTGGGGTGGGGAGGGAATGGGGATTTTGCACTATCCTTCCCCTGGAGTGGGATGGAAATGGAGATTTTGCAGTATTCTTCCCCTGCCATGGGTACCAAGCCACGCCCACTGAGCCATACCATGCCCACCAAGCCACGCCCACAGAACCAGTATTTTAAAAAATTTGAATCCCACCAGGGATTAGGGTTGAAACTACCCTAATCATCATAAATATATCAGGACATTATCTTTACATAATTGCATAATACAATTGTTAGGCAGCTTTCAATGTTTTCCTTTCCATATGCTACCTTATCTTAGGCATGATTGTAATGTTTAAGGTATACATTAATTTTATATTATCAAATATTTAAAAATTATTTCAAAGTTGCTGAATTAATTAGGAAATTTATCTGTTCATTCCAGTGTGTGTACAACTAAATATTGTAAAAGATAAGCATTTTTTTAAAAAACACAAGCTATTTCTTTTTCTTTTATCAAGGATGAGATGTTCATTCATACACTTGGCCTCAACAGTTGCTCTTCTGTAACCAGTAATCACATCGGAAATGTTGGACCTATGAAGTCCAAATGAATTAGCAGTGACAGTTTTGGTATCCTTGTGACAGAGGTGGCTTTTGAATCTTCTTACTGCAGGTTTGCTCAGGGTTGCGCCTTGAGTGCGTGCGCAAAGCGCACACGTAGCAATTAAAAAATAGCTTCTGTGCATGTGCAGAAGCAAAAATTAGCTCCGTGACATCATCGCGAATTTACTACCGGTTCTATAGAACCAGATAGAACCGGTAGGAACCCACCTCTGCCTTGTGACCTGAAAACACAGATTGGGAATAGGAGGCACAATCTTCCTCTGAGGTTGGGTCTACTTGGTGATGACAGGAAAGAAAAACGATCAATTTCCAAACACCCCTTGCATCCCATATGCAATCCTTGGAATCTTATTGGACCCACAGCTTCTGCTTAAGAAACAGGAGGTCAGCTGTGGCTAAAAAAGCCTTCACACAAATCTACTTCATGTGTCAATGGTACCCTTTCCTGGGCCAGAAAGTCCTTCAATTAGTCAGACACTGCACATGACTACTGCAATGCATCTTAGGCTGGGGTACCCTTAAAAACTATTTGGAAGCTGAATCTAATCCAGAACACAGTGCCATGGGAAGTTATGAATGTATCTTGTGATATCCATGTAACATTTGCTTCATGAGCTGCACTGGTTAGCATTAGGTTTTTAAGTGCAATTCAAGGCATGG
Organism: Pseudoxenodon macrops; assembly: GCA_032467955.1. Lineage (NCBI taxonomy): Eukaryota > Metazoa > Chordata > Lepidosauria > Squamata > Pseudoxenodontidae > Pseudoxenodon > Pseudoxenodon macrops. The sequence continues at coordinate 266,273 of JANHFT010001462.1, forward strand.
ATTATTGCTTGTAGAACCTTTCATGGCTAGGTTATTTAAAAATCGCATTGCTCTGAGACTATTGCCTGGCCTGTACAATTGGGGTAAATCAGCATGCCGCAAGATCTATTCACTTAAACAGGTTCAACTGAAGGAAGCTAGGAACTATGCTTTCTCTGATGCAGCACTTGACCTCTGGAACACTAATCTTTATGTGGAGACATAATCTAGTCCCCACCCTCGCCATACTCAAAAGATGTCTAAAAACCTGTCTCTTCTTTCAGTGGGTAATGGGCCCTGCAGGCTTGATTCACATCTAATATTTTTCTTCTTCTGGCACTTGGCGATTAAAAAAAAACCAAATTATATTTATTGTACATTGTAAAGTGAAAGAGTTAGTCACTTGATGATTGTATATATTTTATAACTAATTAACTATGGAAATACATAACCCTCCTCTTTTGTAAATCAAATTGGCCTAAGTGTAAAAGATTCTTAATATATTCCTATTCAAGTAGATGGGTGCTTTTAGTGGAAGATTTCTAATTACAGTGTCTTAATATTCAGAGCATGTTGCCATTTCTTTCTTTGTGACACCAAGAGAAAAGTAAACCTAAACAGATCAAAGAGATGCTTGCAAGCTTGGAGGAGGATATTTTTAAATAGCTGTTCAACTTAATTCGTTTGTCACTCACTTTGTTAACTGACATAGGCAGGATTAATTTGTGGACGGAATGCTAAAACCATGCCATCCTTCTGCTCTTATAGATGGGCTCCAGCAAGACAAGTGAAAAGTATGCTTCTATTTCCAGAGGCAACACTTGATTCTCGCAATAAATAGGACAGCTCTTGAGGTGGCACCATTAAAAGAAAATCCCTTGAAGCAATAGATTTGTTTAGTAGGCTAAGGTGAAGTCATTTTTACATCTTTACTCAGGAGATAGGTATGTACCTTTTCTTCCTTACTTTGTGATTCATTGATGCTGAACCTTTCTGTTTTTAGTGTTTTAAATGTTACTAGTCCTGAAGATGTTACATTTGTTCATTGTTAAATGAGTGCTAAATGTAGTCACTATTTATTAGTGTTACCAGATTTTGATTGAAAAGAACAAATAGAGGGCAGTAAAGAATTAGAGTTTTCTATATCTTTTTGCGGCTATTTAATGGTTTCCTGGATTTCAATAGTCCTTATCTGATAGCCTTACTACCTATGACGTAGAAGGGGAAAAAAGCATTCTTCACAACCCCTATTAGCTACATAAATGTATAGAGTTGCAACAGTTTGCAAAAAAAAGGACAAGTCTACCTGAAATCACTAGAATCACTAGAATTCTAAGTAAACTGCACTTGCTCCCTGTTGTACGCTTTTCAGCAACGAAGTTTGAAAATTTTCTAATAGATGTTAGAAACTGGAAGCTAAGTAAGGTTGAGTCTGGATGATACATGGATGGGAGACCATTACAGAAGTCATGGCCCATAGATTAGACAGGAAGTGGAAAAAATACCCTGAAAGAAAGCAATGGCAAATCCCATCCATATCTGGGTCACACTCTTCTGCATGGTGATGTCACCAGGAATAAAGCTCAACTTGAAACATTCTTTAATCTTAGTCTATAAATTAGGGAGGGGGAAACCTTCCTCCCTATTATAATTCTCATAATAATAGTTTGTATTTTTAAAATGATCTTTTTATATTGTATAATAAAAAATGCAGACAATGTTTCCCAAAAATAGACGCGAGGTGGAATGAAGCATATTCCTCATGGTTAAAACGCCTAAACATTTGGAGATTTATGCTATCCAAGATAATAGAAGCAGATAAACTAGCTTACTTACCTGGCAGTATAAATTTATTTCTTAAATGGAAGCATCATTTTAATTTCACTCTGAGAATGGAAGGGAGGCATGAGTGCACCTAAAAGTAATTTGTGAATTGATATTTAAGAAATGCTGACTTTCTAATTTCACTCACAAACAGAACCAAATATTATTTATTTGCATTGAAATAGGAAGCTGAACTTTGTGAAGACAAAGTCAGGGAAACAATTAAGACAAGAACAATAAGAGAACTGATGAAAAGAGATAAGAAATAAAAAAAATGAGACAATAGCACTAACATCCATAAGAAAAAATTAATCAGTGGAATGTGTATATAATTGTATATATCTACTAACCTTTGGTGGAAGACCACCTTTTTAAATTCAGATTTAAGCTATTTTTGGTTAAAAGAATGAAGTCTCTCTTTTGTTAAATTCAATTATTTTGAAAACAGTTTGGAAGTACAGGTAGTCCTTGATTTACAGCAGTTCATGCAGTGACTGTTCAGTTACACCAGCACTGAAAAAATAGACTTATGACCATTTTTCACACTTGTGACCCTTGCAGCATCCCAGGGTCACATGATCAAAATTCAGACACTTGGCAACTGGTTCTTATTTATGACCGTCACAGTTTCCTGGGATCAGGCAATCACTTTTTGCAACCTTCTGCCAAGCAAAGTCAATGGGGAAGCCAGATTCACTCAATAATCACGTTACTAATTTAACGACTGCAGTGATTCGCTTAACAATTGTGGCAAGAAATGAGGCAAAACTCACTTAACAAATGTCTCACTTAACAACACCAATTCTGGGCTCAGGTGTGGTCATAAGTCGAAGACTACCTGTAGTTTGCCACTGTAGTCTTTTGGGATTTAAAAAAAATTGCCTACAGCCTTGGCATTTTCTGATAGTTCCTCATTAATCAGGTCTGAGCTTGCCCTGCAAAACTTTTCAAGATCAGCCAAAGTCAGGCAGCTTTAAAAATCTAGCTGCATACATATATATATATACATCAGTGGTGAAATCCAATTTTTTTTACTACCTGTTCTGTGAGTGTGGCTTGGTGGGCATGGCATGGGAAGGATATTGCAAAATCTCCATTCCCACCCCACTCTGGGGCCAGGCAGAGGTAGTATTTGCTGGTTCTCCGAACTACTCAAAACGTCCACTACCACTTCTCCAGAACCTGTCAGAACCTGCTGGATTTCATCCCTGATATACATACATTACATACAAACATACATGTGTATTCTCAAAAATCACCCAAAACAAGATTGCCATTTAGCTGTAACAGAGGGAAATGGATGGGTCATTTCATTGGCTTTACTGTCAGAGCAGCTCCATCAAACTTTCTCTAAATGTTATTCATTACTACAATGGGTCATTATTTAAGATCCAATAATTCACACTAAGAATTCATACATATGCTTTCTTTCTCCTCCCCCACATTTTTTGTATCTAATGTTATGCCTTTTTTAAACTGTAAATCTGCAGGCAGCGTTCCCATATGGCTATTCTAAGAATCTTTTTGAAAGCCCAGCAAATTAAAAGTGCATTAACTAATCCATTTGCTGTATTTAGCACCATCTTTGAGATTAGCAATAGCATTGCCCGAATAATTCTCATTACTGGGCAACAGTGAATTTCCTATGTTGGGTGCAACATTCAATTTCAAATAATTTTGGAAGCTTAGATGCCACTAATCTCCCCATGTCATCAATCGAGGGTCTGCACATGAGAAGCTGCAGGAGTGCAAACACTCAAGGTAATGATAGCATTCCAAGGGGTTTCTGACAGGTGAAGGCTCTACAGAGGGCTGGAGTAGAAATTCCTCTCCGAAATGCTATGTATCAAAAGCTTCGCTTCCCCGAAAAAGCTTGCAGCTGAGGGACCAATTTGATTCTGCAGGTGGTAGCTCAATGAGCTCCAGAGAAGATGTTCAGGCGGTAGTCTGGGGAATCTTATGCCATAGGATTTAAAGAGAGAGACTAGTGCAGGTACGGTTTCATGCAGACTGGATAAACCCGGAGAGAACCATAAGCGGTCCGAAGCGATGTATGCATCTGTCAATGATCGTCCGCCAAGGGTCGAAGAAAACCCAACTTAGAAGGACCGGTCACGTCCCCCCCCCCCCACCCAAAAA
>JANHFT010001462.1:270314-282581 GCA_032467955.1 Pseudoxenodon macrops
TCACACTTGGCCAATAAAGAATTCTATTCTATTCTATTCTATTCTATTCTATTCTATTCTATTCTATTCTATGCTTAATTGACCTGTGGAACCTAATCGTAGAACACCTAGATTGCTAGATTTCTTTTCACATTAAACGACAGTATAACATAGCTTGTTTGGATTCAAGTTAGATGTGCATGAAAAAACAGAATGGGACCCTGTGCCATCACACTCTCTAACTAGACTTTTTTGACCTCTCTTACCACTCTGGACATTCTCAAGGGTCAAGTGGCATCATGCATATCATGACAACATTATTTGCATTATACAAAGAGTGTACTTTGCATGATGGTATTATGATTTACCGGTACTTATGATGTCTGTGTTGTGATAGCTTCTGCTAGATACTTAACCCCCCCACCCTCAAGAAAGAGCTGTCACCTACCCATCTAAAATCAAGCAAATTGGTATATTGTGATTTCTGTTGCTCTGGATTTCCTTCCCGTTCTTCCTTCTGATAACTATTGGGCACTTGCTCTGTCTCTTTCTCTTTGCCAACATACACCTCTTCATTGTGGGGAATTCCTTCAGAAGTCAATTGCTGGTAGAGACAGGGGGAATAAAAAGAATAAAAAAGAGAAAATAAAGAATAGAGAGAAAAAAATTTAAATGAAGAAAGAACACCACAACACAAAACAGGAAATCATAGTACAGCAAAATAGAAGCCAAAATGCTGGGATTTTCCAATCTATGGATAGTTTTTTTTTGTGTATAACTGGTAAATGATCCAGAAGACCATTGATGTTAGGATTAAACTGGATTCTCTGGAAGGCTGTTTTATAATACAGAATTATCCCCTCCTAGTCTCAATTTTATGATTGTGTGAAATTGTATGTAATTTTTCCTGAGGTATGTACAGTATGTACATATATATGTATGCATGAATGTATGAATGTATGTACAGGTAGTCCTTAACTTACAATTGAGCCCCAAATTTCTGTTGCTCAGTGACACAGTTATTAAGTGAGTTTTGTCCCATTTTACTACCTTTCTTGCCACAGTTGTTAAGTGAATCATGGCAGATGTTAAGTTAGTAACACTGTTGTTAAGTGAACATGGTTTCCCCACTGACTTTGCTTGTTAGAAGGTCGCCACAGTTGAGTCACATGACCCCGGAATATTTCAACCATCATAAATACATGCCAGTTGCCAAGCATCCGAATTTTGATCACAAAACTGTAGGGCTGCTGTATCGGTCATAAGTATGAAAAACGGTCATAAGTAATTTTTTTCAGTGGCGTTGTAATTTTGAACAGTCACTAAATAAACTGCTGTAAGTTAAGGACTACCTGTATTCCATTTCTGCCCTGCCACAATCCAATCACTCTCAGTTTACTGTACAGGGCTACAGAAACAAAAATTTAAACCTCCGCAATTGATGCTAAAACCAATTAGAAAATTTACAAGAATGATACCAAAGCAAAAACAACAATCCAAAAACCCATCATTCCATCAATTGTGGCTTTAGTTGTGTATTTGCCTGTCAACTATTTTGATAGTCAGATGTCTCTGTCTTGCCCACTCCTCCAGCACAGACCAGAGTGGGTTTCTACCGGTTCTATAGTAACTCCGCGATGACGTCACGGAGTCGGTCCCATTGGTGGCTCCATCGGCGGCGCCATCTTGGATTTTGCTTCTGCGCATGCACAGAAGCTAATTTTTGACTGCTGCGTGTGAGCGCGCCAGAGTTGGGTTCTAAATTTACATTGCCGGCGGTTCGCTGCCTCCCATGCCATGTGGGCGTGCCTCGCGTGTTTGTACAGTAAAAAAAAGCCCCGAAAAAAAAGGAAAAAAAAGACCGAAAACAAGATGGCGACGCATGCACAGTGCCAGAAACTCAGTTTCTGCGCATGCGCAGAAGAAGAAAAAATCCGGTGAAAAATTATTTTTTCCAAAAAAAAATAATCCCCAAAAAAGATGTCGGCGCCCACGGAGCAACAGAACCGGCTCCGTGACGTCACCAGCGGCCTACTACCTACGCGGTAGAACTGGTCTGAACTGGTAGGAACCCACCTCTGGCGCGCATGCACTTCACACACGTACATCCAGCACAACCCTGAGCAAACTGGCAGCAAAAATATCCGGAACCCATCCCTGGCACAGACAGCAGAAGAGGTTCAGAAACTCTGGATTTCATTAACGTCTCGGTTCTGATTAATGGCTAGACTTCCCCAAGCCAACAAAATATGGGTACAATTAACTACGGTAGGCTTGCCAACAAACTGTGACTTAAGTTTGACAAACATTCCAATTACCCCGATAGAGAATTGATAGTGGCAATGTCTGTGCCGGATAGAAGGATCCAAGTCTGAGAAAATCCATGTTTTATACTGTGATGATCGCATGCGGTCCTCGAGATACATGGTTATCATACGTCGGTGCTTAATGCAGAGTTCAGCATGCAACTGGATTTTTTCCCTTGCAGCAGCTCTATTCCACCGAAGCTCTTAAATACTAGCTGTATTCTACACAACATGCTAAATTCATTTATTGTTCATGGCTTGCAATGAGCAACCAACCTTTTCTCTTAGGGAGTTTATTGAATCCTAGAAAATACCATTGCATAGAAACCAGAGAGATGTGGCATGTCCATAGACCTTTGGCTTCATCCTACAAGATAGTTCTTGACTTAGAACGGTTCGTTTAGCGACCATTCAAAGTTGCAATGACACTGAAAAACACTGAAAAAAATGAGGGCTGTTTTTCACACTTATGACTGTTGCAGCATCCCCATTGTCATGGGATCAAAATTCAGACACAACTGGCATGTATTTATGACGATTGCAGTGTCCGGGGTCACATGATCACCTTTTGCGACCTTCTGACAAGCAAAGTCAATGGGGAAAACCAGATTCACTTAACCACCATGTGGGGGGGGGACGTGGGGGGGGTGAGATAGGTGCGCGCGCCGGCCAGCTCCTGCAAGAAAGTAAGGTTGACTGCGCCATGCGTTGGAGAGCGCGCGTAACACGGACCGCCTGGGCCTGACGAAAGGTCCAGAGAGCGAGAGCGCTCGTTTATCAGCCAATTACCTAGAGAGCATGCGCTGTGGTGGCGGCGGCGGCGGCGGCGGCGGCTGCCGAGGATGGAGAGCGTTCCGATCCGAGAGATGGGAGGAGGGAAGTGAGGGGAGGAGGCTGGGCAGGTCGGTCGCTTATGTGAGGGAAAGTAAGCAGTTTGCATTCGCTCAGTGCCTGCCTCAACCGAGCTGAGAGCTCGCCGCGCGAAGCTGCCTGTTCCCCGTCCCCTGCGAACTGCTTCGCCGGTGGCATTTCGTTGCGGGCGGGGACAAAAAAAAAGGGGGGGAGGAGGAGGTGTTTGCTGAGCTGCCGGTTCGCTTTTCTGGAATAAGCGGGAAGGAGGTGTGGGAGGGGAGGGGGAGTCCTCAGGGCGCCTGCTTGCTTGCCTCCAAGACCCGAGCAGATTGCCAGGCTGAGCAGGAGCCAGCGCGTCTCGGCAGCCAAGCGCCGCCGCCACCACCACCGCCGCCGCTACCGGGCGGGAGAGGAAAGGGGAGGGGGGGGGAGAAAATTGGTGCCGCCACTGAATTTTTAATGGAAAAATGGCGATCTCGGCTCAGACCTGCGGCACATCTTGCCTCGTCCGGGCTCTCTACGGCCAAATCCTGCTAGGCTTCCTCGCCTCGGCTCCCTCCGCGAATGGCTACAGCTTTCCCCAGCAGTACACGTAAGTAAGAGCTGCTCTGCCAACCAACCTAAGCTGCCAGGGCAAGCCAGCCGCCGCGGGGGAAGCGCTGCCTCGGGCTGCCGGGTCGGATGCTTTTGCGGCGCAGGTTGATCCGGATTGCCGGGGGTCGGCGCGCGCCTTTGCGCTTATCCCGCTTGGAAAGGACCACCGGCGGGTGTCACTTTCCTGTGGCCTTAAATAGAGGAGCGTATAAAAAGTACACCTACCTGGTTTGCAGGGGTTTCAGACGAGGATTTGGGGAGGGTGAAAGAGGGGGCTGGCGATGGTCCTCTGTTCCAACTTACCTTTTCCCACTTGGGGACAATCAAAACCTTTAACTCCTTAGCTGGTTTATGGAAAGTGATGATTGGCAGAGCAAGATGTATGGGCTCACCTAATTTTAAAAAGCAAGGATGCATCCCTTTCTGTAACTGTCCAGGCTGAACAGTTACAGCAAACTAGTAAACAAAAGAAAGATCATTATTGCATTGTGAATTCATTGATTCACAACTCTTTTAAGGGAAGCAAAAGTTTGAAAATATTGCAGTGGAGTGATCATGAACCCCATTTATCTTCCACCCTTCTTCAACTAGACTCATTCTTGAGAGATAACCAAGATTTCATTGCAAATGTTAGCAGCAGCAAGTTTCTGTTTTTAAGTTCCCCTTTCCTGTGTCACTTTCTGCATTCTTCTTCCCTCTCCCTTCTTTATCTAAAAAAAAACCCAATAGCGCTCTTAGAAGTAGAAAAGATTGTTGAAATTAATGTGTATGTGCATCGTCTGTATACGTAGAATTGCTTTTTATGGCTTACAGATGTACCCATACAGTCTCCACAATCCAGGAATTATTGACAGTGCAAAGCAAGTAATAAATTGATAAGGGGAGGGGGGAGCAATGCAGCTATTTAAAGCTTCATTCCTATTCCTCCTTTATAGAAGGGTGAATGCTATCTTACTGCATGTAAGAATAAGCATGTTAAAATGATTTTTTTGTTACCGTGGTGGATAGTTTGCTGTTCTGAGCATTCTCATTCAAAGCATATATCAGCATTAATTATTTTGATACTTTTAAAATTGCACGCAGTACCTTCAGGAGTCAAATTTGTCCTATTCCTAGTATTTGTTATGAAGGCAGGCAGTATGTTCACTTGTCATCTACTTCTTTAAGCGAGGATAGGTTTGATAACCCAAATCAATAACAGCAAGGTTGCTCTTATATAGCTCCTGGCATTAGTAGTTTGTTTTTAGTTTAAGACCCATTGAAGTCTTCATAATATGACAAAATATTTTAATAGTATAGGTTCAGTGATTTTAAATCTATGACCTGCTGAAGGGCATGCCAGCCACTGAATGCATAGTTTTAACTTATACGGAGGAAATGGGAATTCTTTTTTCCAATGCAACACTTTTTAGGTCTTTAGAAATATTGTGATAAATTCTAATTGGGCACAGTTCCCACTACTGGCCTTTCCCCACCCCATAAAAGTTTCCTGTATTTATTTAGCTACAGAATGTACATTTTTTTCTCCCCAAGAGTATCTGGCAATACTGTTTTAGTCCTTCAGTGCATCAAACGCTACTGAGTGCATCTGAGTCTAGGCTGCTAGACTTCCATCTATCTGCCTGTCAGACAGACCTATAAATTCAACCAGGATTTAAAGTTGAAAGTGATTTTTTTTTTTTACCCTGGGTAGGAAACCAAATACTAACACTTGTTCGGTACTAAATGTTCATGGTTTCATCTTGCAGTCTCCCTGTGTGCATGAGTGGCTGTTACTCATGCAAGCAGTCCCTCTAGAAATCCATCACTTTATTGCTTTCTAACAAAAGATGATTTAGCAGTCCCAACCATTAAATTGTACTGTGCCGTATTAGAATTTTTTAAAAAGGGAATGTAATTTAAAAAATTGGCTGTGGGTATCACAAACAAGAACCACAGCTTACATGTGAGCTTTATATAGTTATATAAATTACTTTTAAGTCTGATATAATATGGATATAATATGGATTGGATCAGGTTTAAATGTAAATGATGTTAGATTAAATTTTTGAAATAATATTGGTAGATTAATTTAATAGATTTACTGGGAGATAAATCCCTTTAGAAAGTACTTGTGAATGTGCATTCATATAAGTGAATTGTATAAAATATATTTTTATGAGCTATCCTATAGTACTATTCCTAGTTAATACCAAAAGTCCAAATTCTACATTTCCAAAGCTCTTGGAACACTTGTGGAGGACAGCAATGGTCCAATTAAACATAATTTATAGATTAATCTATGCATATGTGTGTTTTTTGAGTTCTGTGAAAACAGTTTTTTGTCTCTTTTTGCCTTGATTTCCCGAAACCAATTGGGAAAATAAATGAGGGGCATGAATGGTTAGTTGATGTTGATGTATCACTGTTTGCTAATGCCCTTTAACATGCGGGCTATAATACTAGCTACGGCTCTTCAGAGCTCCCATCACTGTCATTCAAATGCTTAAATGGCTCAGATGCTACTGGAAGGGAAGGCAAAAAAAAGCTGTCATACTCCCCTTGGAATTCTTTTCTTTCAACAGTCTTAGTTAAGTGACCAGTGAATAAAAATAACTGAACTGCTGAAAGCAAGCCATATTTTGCAGAATTGCTATGTAATTATATTTCTTTAATAAAATTGTGTTTTTCTTTTCCAAGTATATTCATCTCATTTACTTCAGAGCTTACTACTCTATTTATGTAATATTCATATAATTATGTATATAATATTTTTCCTTTATAGGAATTTATAGAGAAATGTTCCCCAAAGCTCATAAACTAAAATAGCAAATAATACACTGGGGGTGGGAGAAAAGAGGCAAGTGGTTGATATAGGAAAATGCAGTTATGTTTACTTAAATGTAGAGGATTAAACTGAAAGAATATTGGAAGGCTTTTGGTCCAACTGAATGATTCTGAGCAATGGACTGATATCAGAAATCGGCAATTTAAGAGTTTGTTCTCACTAAATTACTTCTTTCCATTATATGCAACACTAACCCTCCAGAGAAAGTACTTTATCTTCATATGTAATCCTGAAACTGCCTTCTATTAGAGTAGTTTTGTCTCGGATGCAACATGATTGGTGTATTTAGTCGTTGAGCAGTGAAATTCAGACACTATTTAAACAATTGCAGTACATATGACTTCCCAGTTCTGTTTCCTACAACATTGCCACTGTGTTGGTGTTTTTATTCATCGTATGCTGAACTAAGGAAGGCTTGGCTCAGTCTGCTGCTGAGTGTAGGATTTCTAACTGAGGTTTAAAAAGGAAAATCCAAGATTGGAATGGGCCTATTTTGCTAAGGACATTGAGTCATCCACCTGATAGGCATGTTGCTTTTGATAAATGGTATGCCTGTGTATGCAATAGGGATTAAAGGATTTACTTTTTGAGGTAGACTGTTCTTTTAAATACTTTCTACCAGCATTGCCCAACTGATGCTAAATAGAAGCAGAGTTTTTGGGAGGTATGACAAGCAACCTTAGATCTCTTTCCATGTACACAGGTAGAGTAAAAAGTGATCCTGTGTGAAACTCTTCTGCAACCTGTACCTACATATGATAGTTATGAGAACTTTACAAGAATTAAAATATGTCTACTATAAAATAAACTCCAAATATATCCATAATTGTAGCTGTTTCTTCTTTTTAGTTCAAAGCAGTTAGTCTCTTAAAGTGTAATAAATCAGAAGTAAGATTTGTCTGTAGCTGACTTCATCACATCTCGTAAATAAAAAATGAGAAAATAAACCTGTATCCAACTTACAAGAAAAATTGATTTATTTTCTAAATATCAAACACTATGTCTAAAATAAGGTTTTTAAAATCATTTATGGAGTAGAATATATTCAGCATTATTATTCATAAAATGAATATTCTGGTAAACTAATCCTATTACTGGCAATTTAAGTGAGTTATTACTTACTTCAGTTCCTCAGTTATTTATTTATATCCCATCTTTAATATTTTTACAAATAAATCAAGGCCACACACATATCTAACACCCATTCCTCTTCCTATTCTTCCCACAACAACCCTGTGAGGTAGTTGGATATTGTATTTGCATTTGAAATGGACAGTAAAACCAGGCACTTGGATTTGATGTCTTTCTTGGGATGATTGATGAAACCTCATGTATTGTTTGAGTTGGTCTAAATTTGGAGTATTGACTCCTTTTCTCAGTCCTTCTATTTTGGGTTGATAGACAAATATCATAAGTGAATAAATCAATAAATTCACATTATGTATTTTGATATCAAGTATTTATATCCCAGTCTTTCACTAAAGGTACCCAGAGCAATGTACAATATATAGTCATAAAACCATATATTCTAATCAACAAAAAATTCAAGGTCAAGAAAAAAAATCCAAAGGCTTACCACTACATACATAGCCAAATAACTAATAGTAGCACAGATAAAACATGCCAATCATCAAAACTGGTATCAATAGCATTAGTTGTTAAGATCTCATTACAATATCTGGCATCAAGAGGAAACCTGGCAATTATCATTTGGTGTCATGGGCTCTGACTTAAGAAAAGCCTTTTCATGCTCACTGAATCATCTGAGATTGTAACAAGAATTAGGTCTCTTTAACTGATTATAATCCCTAAGTAAAACTGTATGGGAGCAAGCAGTCCCCAAGATAATCCTTCAATTTCTGAATATCTTAGTACTAACTTGCATGGACATACCTGGAGATATGTTGTTGTTGTTTTTTTTTTTGCAGAGTGCCTGCATAACAGATCGTGCAGTCTGTTCCATTGGAACAAAGAAATGAACTGACAAAGATTATACAGAACTGTTTTTATCATAAACATTTAGAGAAATGTTATTAGATTAATGCACTGGTCTGCTAGCAATCCATCAACTGTCTATTTTAAAAAAATAACAGAGATGGAGAAGAATAGGCGGTAAGAATTAAAAGTCAGCCAAATATGAAACAAGGAAAATTGTGAGAAATTGAGAAACTATTTACAGATGAGGTTCTTCGGGATTTCTCTTAGGCTAAATAGATAATTGCAATTCATAGGATGCATGAAAATTCTTGCACTGAGGTGACTGAGAGGCTTTAATCTGAATTGTCAGAATCCTTGTTTGGAAATTACTGCTGGAATCCAAGGTTAGTTTTTCATAACACAGGAAACTCTAGCATTGAGGAGGCTGAAAAAAGGCAACCCCCCTAGCCCTCAAACTCTGGCAGCATATTGATTATCACTAGCAGAGGGCAGAGATAGACAAGAGAAGCACATCCAAGGAACTGATCAAATATGTACATGTCTCCTTGCTCTCATTTCCTTCCTGTTAGGACACTGGATTCTCTGGAACTTCTGGTTGGAGCTTCATCAAATAGGAACATTGAGTTGCTTTGCTAGAGCAAGTTTAGGAGGAAAAAAAATAGAAGAAATATATATTTATTTTTTGTTAGGGTAAGAGGAATCCAAGCAATCTTACTCCTGCGATCATGGTTGGTCATGGTTACTAAAAACTTAAAAGTAGTAAAGCTGTCTTTTGGTATGCAGGTTTTTTCCTGATTTCATTTGGATGATTACTCCAGCTGTTTAGGTAAACTATACCGAAACACCAGAAATAATGTGTGATTGTATATATGTATATAAAACTACAATATATATTTCAACATTGGATATATTTCAACATTGGTTTGGTCTTTAGGTCAAAGACGTTGACAGGATGACAGATTAGTTAGCTAAGCTGTCATGAAGAGCTCCAGAGCAAAATCCAGTCTTGTAAAACTAGAATATGGAATGGAGAAATAAAAATGATTCTTAAATTCTGACTTCTCTGAAGAAAATATGAAAAGAAGGGAAGGAGAAGAAGATGGGGAAGTGAGCTAAGAGGGCAGGTAAAGCATGTCATAAAATATGTTTTAAGATTTTGTAAAAGTGTACCGTTATGCCATAAGCTAAAGTCAGATGCTAGTGGGGTCGAGGCAGGTTGGAGTACAGAAGAGTAAACTTCATCTTTGTTTTTGAATTGCGGGGCTGGGGTTGGTTTGCATTATATTGTTACTCTACTGACTTTTTGTTTCAGTGAAAATTGGAGGAAAATAATATTTCAGCTTTCCTAAGTAACAATGAAAGAAATAGGACTATATGTTGCCTATGGGCTGCTTACTGGTGTAAACTGGCTGTTTACCTCAGTTCCTCAATAGATACCTGAAGGAATGGTTTCCTCCATATCTTACAAACTAGGTGCTCCAGTCATCTTTGAAAAGTCTATTGCAAATGCCAAATCACAGTGAAGCCAGGCTGGAACTGAGAATGGTTTAGGTCAGTGGCCCCCAACCTTTTGGGTACCAGTTATGTGGAGAGAGGTTTTTCTGTGGACTAGAGAGAGCGTGATTTCGCATGCTGCCTGCATCCCACTGATTGGGCCTTTTTTGTTTGTGTGGCCCAGTTTCTGGCATGCCACAGCCCGATGCCAGTCTCCTTACCAGGTATAGGGGACCTCTGATTTAGGTTCTTCTCTGTGATAGGACCAACTTTATGAAATTCTCCCTCGCTTCAGCAGCACATACACTAAATTTGGAACTCCCTTCCTAGAACTTAATGTCAGGTCATCTCCTACACTTTTTTATTTATCAAATTTATATAGCCTCCTATCTAACTAGAAGTGACTCTGGGCAGCATACAACAATCATGTTTGAGCTACTTTCTCCCTGGTGTGTTCTAAGATGATGTTAAAAATTTGCTTTTAGAGGAATCTCTTTTTATTACTCTTACATTGGTTTCGTTTGTGTGAAGGTAAAGGGGTGTCAAACTGGAGGCCCATAGGTTGGATGCTCATGCACAGGCCATGCCCACCCAAGCTCCGTGAAGGGAGAAAACGTCACGATATGTCACATGACTGTAATGTGACGCTGCAAGTTTGACACTCATGATATACAGTATATGTTAAATTAATTACTGCTGCTTTAATTTAACATATACTGCAGATTAAAAACTCTGATTTGGAGTTTTATTATATTTTGTTATTGTTATTGTATTGTTGCCATTTCCTGATTGGTATTGTAAATTGCTGTGAGTTGATTGTGCTAGGGCCATGTGGTTATAATAGATAAAACAAATAACTGTTACACTTACAGTCAGCAACTCATAACCATGATGCACTTCCATTGCTGGTTCTTCCTCTTTACAGCCCACCAGCTTTAAGGTCAGCTAGCCCAAGATTATTGTTGAGTATTTAGAATGGACAGCTGGTGGTGTCAGAAGGAACTAGATTGAATTCATTGTCATTAGGCTATTCCACAGAACAGAAACTGGTTAAAATATTTAACAAGAAATGAATTTCCTCAAGACAACATGTCTAACAATCAAGTCTGTTAACTTAGTTTAGAAAGTAAGGAACGGATTTTGCTCTGGAAAAGTTAATAGTATCAGACAAGAAGAATGTTAAATCCTATGGAATGTATATTTAGGACCAAGTGAACTGGGGATGATTCTTTGAAATATGCAGTGGAGTGTCTGGCTTTGCTGATTACTACAATCAAGAAGCATGACAGAGCACATACCAGAGTTGCAGCAAGAAATAACATTTTGTGGTACAGGTAGTCCTTGATTTATGACCACAATTGAGCCCAAAATTTCCATCGCTAAGCAAGACAGTTGTTAAGTGAGTTTTGCCCCATTTTATGACCTTTCTTGCCACAGTTGTTAAATGAATCACTAGAGTTTTTAAGTTAGTAACATTGTTAAGTGCCTTTGGCTTTCTCATTGACTTTGCTTGTCAGAATATTGTAAAAGGAAATCACATGATTCGGGGACGCTGCAGCCATTGCCAAGCCCTCTGAATTTTGATCATGAAGGCATGCGGATGCTGCAGCGGTTGTAAGGGTGAAAAATGGTCATGTCACTTTTTTCAGTGCCGTTGTAACTAAACAAATGGTTGTAAGTTGAGGACTATCTGTATCTCATGAAAATGACATGTATTCGTGAAGTTACCAGGAATCAAGACTGACTCAAAGGAGATTTCTATTGGGAGGCTGCAGCACCATGGTCAGCTCCACCTTCTTACATGGCTTGGAGTTTCATGTCAGTGCAGGTAGTTCTCAACGTACAACCACATTTGAGCCCAAATTTTCTGTTGCTAAGTGAGACATTTGTTAGGTGAGTTTTGCCCATTTTATGACCTTTCTTGCCATGTTTGTTAAGTGAATCACTGCCATTGTTAAGTTAGCAACACGGTTGTTAAATGAATCTGGCTTCCCCATTGACTTTGCTTGTCGGAAGGTTGCAAAAGGGGAATCACATGAGCCCCAGGACACTGCAGCCACCTTAAATAGGGATAGGTTCAGTAGTGGTATTCCCTTACCTTCACTACCGGTTCGGAGATGTGAGTGCGCATGCACTCGCTTTGCTCGTGTGCAGGGCATCTCTGTATCCGCAGAGCATCCGTGATGATGTCCGGGCAGGTGGGTGGGCTGAACTGGTAGAATACCACCATTGTATAAGTTGTCAAGCGTCCAAATTTTGATCATCTGACTATGGGGA
>JANHFT010001462.1:297999-309145 GCA_032467955.1 Pseudoxenodon macrops
GCCTGCCGGCAGTCCGGATATTGCCTCCACCAGGAGCCATTAAAGGTAGCTGACTGTTCGCAATGCCTCGTGTCTTCTTTACTCGCGCGATCTAACACTGACAAAATATAGAGAAAATATTATTGACCCAATTGGTCACAATTGACACATTCTACAGCAAATGACAAATAAAACGAACAGAGAAAAAAAAGATGATTCATAAACTCTTTGAAAACAACAGGTTGATTCCCAGAAAGCATGATTGATCAAGAAGAAATCTGACAGGTTAATCTTCTCCCTGGTCATCATGATGGAAAACATCTCCAGATGTGCTAATTTGATTGTAATGCAACATTAACAAAATTTTGCAAATCTGAAAGAACAAATCTCCCACCAAATCTTTTCTCAGCCTGAAATGTTAGCCAGGATCCTTTCTGAATTTCTTTCTCTCCCATTATGTAGCTGCAGGATTCTCCCCTCTTATCTGATCCTTCCCTAGGCAGCCTCTCTTCTCCTCATCCCAAAAGTCCATTCCTAAACAGAACATGGGAACACTGGTGATAGAACTGGTATGGTATGATAACTAAGTGGATAAAAACTGTCTCCAAAATAATAGTCAAATACCATAATTTTAAATCTTTTTTATTCTTTCCTATGAAACCTGAAGGTTATGGATAACGATTTGCCATTTGTCATCAATGTTTCTATGTTGTCATTAATATGGTAATTAATACGATCTTCCAGTAAGCTAATTTGATGTGATTTAAAGAATAAAAAGGCTTTCAATTTACAAGCCTTATTTGAAACTTTGTTTAAAAAGTTTGATAAAATAACAATGGTTTTAAATCAACTTCAAATCAAATAAATCAAATAATCAGAAGCAAGCAACAATTGTTGAATCGGATGGATTGAATGGATGGATGGACTGGAAGTTAATTTGCTGCTGGCATCCCTGAAGGAGGAGTCAGTGTGAGGACGGCAGACGTATTCTCCATTGGATCTTTGGCTGCCACACTTTCTAATTTTCTACTATGCATTTTCTACTGTGGGAAAATGGGAGGGGGGATAGTTGGAGTTGGGGATGTGTAGACATAACAAATTCCTTTCTAGAAAGTCAAGGTCATCCTTTGTCTTCGCACCTGACCGGAATTGGATGGGTGAAGTTGCCACTGATTGGGCAACGTGATGGACTTGTGGGTGTGGGGGCAAGATCCTGAACTTTCAACTGGGTGGTGGAAACCTGGAAGTCTTCAGATTTGGGGTTTCCCCAGCCGTGGCAACATGGCTCTCTTAATAAACTGGAACTTTGAGGAATGCTTTGCCTCGGAGTCTGATTTATTTCTGGATGCTATTTGGAACCCTGACAGAATCATGGCTTGAGGCTGACAATCAATAGGTTCAGGTGGAGGAATGTTACCAAAATTGGACTTATTCAGATTTTGAATCTGAATTGTGGCCCATGAGAAGATAGGTCAGGAAACAGACACCTCAAGAATCTATTGTTACAATATATAACAATAGAATTTTGGAAGCCTGACAGAATTTCTTTCCCCCTATCAAAGGCACAACAATCTTGAGTTTATTCACTGCCATTCTGTATTTATGGGCTAGTCTGATGTTTTCCTAATGGCTGTTATATACTTTCCTCAATGTTATCTCCAAAACCACATTTATGAACAAGAACATAGGTCTGGTGGCTATAATAAGATCTATTCCAAGCATTTTATAGATATGATAATCAAAATAAAAATTCCAAGCATATACCACCCAGAGCTTCTCTATTCTGCACCTATCCTTTGGAACATCATTTTAGAGAATTATGCAACTTTCCCCTTAATCTTGTTTAAACAACTACTTTAAATCTGGCTTTTCCCTAGGCCTTGAGCTGGAGTAGGTGTCAGTCCCCTTTAGTGATGAGAAATTGTGTTATTTTTCTCCAGATATTTATTATTTATTTAGTAAAAAAAGTTATATGGCTACTCAACTCATATACAAATAATTCTGGGTGATTTATTAAATTAAAAACAGCAATTTGCTTGTATTTGTTGTTCTTCTGTACTATTTCAATACTGCACATCAGCTAGAATTGGGATGGAGCTAGGCAACTTTATAAATTGAATAAATATTCAGATTTTGTAAATTAACTAGGTAAACCAAAGCATCAATCATTGAATATTTGACTTCATGCTTCTTATGAAAATTATGCCTGGATTTCTTACCTCTCCAAGGAGCATAGTTTTTAAAATAAGTAATATCTTTTTCCACGTTAATGTATTTTTTTACCTTTATCTTTTTAAGAGGTTGTGATTATGTATGAGAATTAGGATCATCCTGGGAAAATTCAGCAACATTGTTATCACTCATCAAATGCTCAGGATTCTCATAGCAGAGTTCCTATGAACTTTTTGGAAGGTACAGTCAGTGACTTGTGGGAGTATGTGTGACTGAAAAAGAGAGAATGCAGAGTCCATTACATTGGGTAATTTACATGCTTCTTCAGCCTCTGCCTAGGGAAATGTATTTCACAGGTAATTTCAAACCTCTTGGCGGGCAGTAGAAGTCATTATTCTAAATAGAAAGGGTAGATGATGTCATAAAAACCATCCTGAATAACCACATTAAAAAGCTGTTGAAAGAAGGAAAACCCTAGAATATTATCTTAACAAGTATTTTTTTGCTGCTTAAAATGTGCTGGTTTTTTTCAGTTCAAAGAAAGTGTTGGTGCTAAAACCAGAAGTATAAATATTCCCTGGTGCTTCTCAATATGCATGGGTAATTTGCTAAGATAATTGAAGATTGCCAAAAAAAAAAAGCTTTAATCATTTATCTTCAGAGAGTATCAGTCTATACCACCATATAATATATTAAACCCAGAGGTCTGAATAAATTTGCAGAATAAATAGACATTTAGGGACTGTTCTCAGATAACCAAACTGATTAGTTATTTTCTTTTCCACATAACTCTTGCATTTGTTTTAAGATATATATACCCAGCTCCAATCCTTCCCCATAGCAAGGTTGATTTCCTTTGCGGGAACAGTGGCCCAAAACATTACCATAACAATAATATCTCATTAGTACCTGCTGCTGCAGAAACTCTTACGACTCTAGACTATTGTCATTGAAACTGAAAAAATTGTTATGGTTCAGTTTTGTCCATACTTGGTGCTTTTTAAAATTATGATTATTAAATTTATTTGCCACACATCTTGTGATTTGAGATGACACTGAGTGGCTTCTGAAAGAGCTAGCACCCCCCTTCTCCTCCCCATGTAACCTTAATGCTGAAAAAGAAATCTGTAATGTCATTTGAATACAATGGAGAGGCTGGAATACAAAACATCACCCAGTAAATATGACACATTTACTTGAGAGAGGCTAATGTTTCTGATTCATACTTGGTGGGTGGGTTCATGCATTGTTTACAGCTCTTTTCGCTGACAATCAGCAGCCAGAGGATGCTCAGGATTTCTTATGGTACTTGCAAGTCTTTCTCACCTAGTATAATATCTATAGTATAATTTCTATAGGATCTCTTCAATGTTCAGCCATGTGACTGGGATCCTGGGGTGGTTCAGTGGATAGGGCTTGGGCAGAGGAGAAAAGATGTTTGTCAGGAACTGAACCTAGGTCACAGGTTTCACTTCTGTAAGAGTTACACTGAAAAGTTTTCTAGTGCCTAGAATGCTGATAATGTCAATTGCTTTAGGAACAAATAGCCCAATAGTTCCAAATTTACTTCAAAATCTGAAAAATACAAAACAAGGTATTTGTTCAGTCATGGGAAAAAGAAACATCAGATTTAAATGGCAATAGATGTAAGAGGGGATTGCATTGTGTTGTTAATGCAGACGACAATCTGTGCTTAAAGTAAGATTCTTATTTAGCCATGATATGTTGAGTGTCTCAATAGCTTGTGCTTAGTTTGAGCTGGGGAGTTTGACAGCCTATGTCCATGATGGCAAATCTATGGCACACGTGCCAGAGGTGGCATGCAGTGCTCTCTATGTGGGCACACGAGCCGGCAGCCCAGTTCAGCTCTGCTGCGCATGTGGGTGCGCCTCCCGCCAGCCAGCTAGTCTTTGGGTCTCTGCCACGCATGCGGGAGGGCATGTGTAGGCGGCTGCGCACGCATGGTCGGGGTGCATGTGGGGGCCCCGCACATACAAAGGGAGGGTGGGACACATGTGCAGGGGCCCTGCGCGCACACACTCTTTGGGCACTCGGTCTGGAAAAGGTTAGCCATCACTGGCCTATGTGGTTAAAGTATTGCTCTCCAGATCTAGGATTCTGGAGCTGTGAATGAAATCCATTATGGTGTTTGTACCTGCTGCAGATTTACCAATGATTTGCAAGATAGTGATAGGATAGCAGTAGAATTGTCAAGATCACTTTAGGAATCCTTTGTTTAATGTTTGTTTTCCCAACTTCTCTTTTTTTTCTTTTCATTTGCTGCAGGTAGTGTGTAGGATCATGCACAGTATAGCCAGTAACACATGTGATATGATACATGATATAGTGGGGTTGTAAAAATGGGCTTTTCATTCTTAACTGGCAAAAATGAATCTTCAGATTAGTTACTGACTTCTTTCAAAATACTGTAGATTATAATTTGTTAGCTTTATATTGCATCTTTCCTCCAGGAAATCAAGGCACTGTAGATTGCACAGTTTCTTACAAAATGTTTCTCTAACAATCCTATGTGATAGGTTGTGCTAAGCAAGATTGGCTCTTGAAATCTTGCAGTGAAATTCCATTGCTGAAGATAGCAATGGCACTTAGACTTATATACCACTTCATAATGGTTTATAGCCCTCTCTAAGCGGTTTACATAGCATATTGCCCCCAACAATCGGGGTCCTCATTTTACCAACTTTGGAAGGATGGAAGGCTGAATCAACTTTGAGCCAGTGAGAATCAAACTGCTGAATTGTTGGCAGCCAGCAATCAGCAGAAATAGCCTGCAGTAATGCATTCTAACCACTGCACCACCATGGCTCTTAAGATGGATCTGAACCTAGCCTCCCTAGTTCTAGTCCAAAATTTTAACTACTATACCAAGTTGGTTTGTATTATATGGGATGCATGGATTAAAACCATAATAGGAATTCCATTATATGGTCAGTTCCCACCCACTTTCAAAGCAGCAAATTTATCTGAAAAAAAATCCCATCTAAACTTGGTTCAATATAGGATTAAGTATTCTTCAGGCATACTATATATGTGTGTGTGTGTAAATTTTCCTATGTCACTCTATACAGTAGAAATGAAAGACTTTGAAGTAGTAGGATAGATATTGATATTTTTGAAGTTTGATGTTGTTGAAGACTCCTGAGAATAGTTAAGAAAACAATTGGATCATCTGATGGCAGCCTCACTAGGCAGACTAGACAGGAAATATGGCCGTATAATTTATTACGAAGCTACATTAACATAATCTTTCAAGTCTGAAAGTGCTCCTACTGTCACCTTTATTGCCCAATAACGTAGGGTTCCTACCTGAGCCTGTTGCTGTAACCATTATGCCACTGTGGGCTGTGCTCCCTCTTATCTGACCATTCCATGGGCAGCCTATGTTTTCTCAAATCCTACCTCTGCATCGTACCAATCTACTCAGAGTTCTCATTTGATGGACAAATGGTCATGCTGAAATTATCCTATTTTGAACAAATTTTATGAAGACCTAAATGTCTGGAGATGGCTTTGATGTTGGAAGAAATGGAAGGAAAGAAGACAACCAGCAACAAAATGGACTCAAGTATAGTAGAGATTGGTGGTTTGTGGTCCTGGTTCATTGCCTTCTGTGTTTAAAGAGAATGAAAATGAAGTGGTGGTCTAGTATCCAAAATACTATTTAGTGAAGAAAGGTCCGCTTATCTTTATCTCCCTTTGAAATTTTATTTTTACTTCAAGGTTTAATATCCTAGAGGTCTCACATCTAAATACTAATCTGATCTGACCTGTTTAGCATTTTCAAGGCCAATGAGGTCAGTTAGATGTCTTTCATCTCTTAAGGCCCTGAATTAACATGCTGCAGAATTAATTAAGAGCTATCAAATTTGGGTAGCAGGTCACATCAAAACATGGATCTGGTAGCCCCAACATAGAATCCACATTGACAAAATATAGATTTTAATTTGGATATCACTTTCATTTTCCGTGATATCTTTCTGTCATGAACTCTGGGTTTGCTTGTTGTCAAGTTAAATTTTATTTGATTTTTTTTATCACTGCACAATTTAGTTTTGTGTTTTCACATTTTGCCCCAAGTCACAAGTGTTCTGTTCCTGATAATCTTACTATTGATTGCCTTGAAAGAATGTGAACCTAAGAGATTCAAGACAGCTTATTATTCGTTTCTACATCTTGATTGCAGCTAATTGCAGTTGGCTAGAATGGAAAAAGTTGGAGGAGGGAGGAGTCTGAATCACCAGCTTAGAGGGGGAGGAATCTGAGTCATTGTTGGCTTCAATGAAGAAGAGGGAAGGGATGGAAGTTTTCTCCCTTCCACAATGCCCTATTCTCTATTCGTATAAATGAAAACATTGGTCATCCTATTTGTACTACAGTCAATTCCAGTACAACTAATGCCAATAAAAGCTAATTCCAGATTGAGTTGACATTCATAAAAATGGCACCAGATGACTTTCCAGTTTTAAATAATCACAGTATTATTGAGAATCTGAGAAAAGTTTATGTAGGGAATGAGGTATTTAAATAATGTAAGATGACTGTAAATTCTGAGGTATTATAGAACTTATCACTTTGACAATGATAAGATGTTAAGAAAACAATGCAGTTCTGGAGATAGTAGCACATTGTTTATGGGTTTTTTGAACGATACTTTAATTGATTGAGTCTTTTTTGGGTCTGCAGCCATTTTCTTTCTGATTACCAATTCCTGCAAAATTAAATAATGTATATGGGGACAAAAAGCAGGAACATCTACAACAGAGTTGTAACAAGGCCAAGGAGTATGTAAGCCAGTAACAACATCAAGAGCATTAGAGAACTTTTGAAAAAAACAAATGTGGTATGAGATTTATTGTAGCAAAACTAAAACAAAAACCAACAACCTATAAATAGCAGTTTGGAAAGTTGCCAGCAATTATAGATGAGAGGTTAATTATAAGAATGTTTTGTGGAAAAGAGAGTTTTCTGGTCTAGCACATGGGGAGAAAATAACTAGAAGTCTCTGCTGAACTCCCAGTTGTTTATTTGCAGAGTACCATAGTTTATTTGCAAAGTTTTGAGTACGTGTATTTTATTTTACAGTGGATGCATTTTGTTCTGGATAAAGAGGGATTCTTTATCCCTTTATACTGTCTAGCTATCTGTTTAGCAGATGATCCAGACTGAAGTACCAAGGGTGATCTTGAAAGTGATCTGAAGAATTGAAGTCTTTGATCTTGCACATCTATACCATTCATGAGGGCACATTGATACTCGAGGTCTCATGACTTCTTAGGCTCCATAGAAGTGAGGGTTAGAAATTATGCATTTGCCAGTGAGGAAGGCTGAAGAGGTGCAAAATGTTGCTGTCTGCAGGAGTGAGATCACATTATAATAAACCAATCTACCATAGAGAATGCTATGGGATTCCAGACATAAATGGGGGATGTTTTCTTGATCTTTGCTGATTTTGAATATGTGTATACTGGTTCTTGATAAGGTGGTGTTATGCTTTTCTGCCATTTGTCCTTAATAATATGCAGAGAACCTCTGGATGATGAAATCTTGAGGACATGCAGTTTAAATGCAAGTTTAGGGCAAACCCAGATAGAGAAATGCAAGTGAGGGCAAATCCAGATGGAAGCAGCATATGCTTGTACTGCAGTAGCCAGGGAATAGAAGAAATATTACAGCTGCAGAGGGCATCCCATTCTCCAATGATCCTTTGAACAGTTGGTATGGTCCTTTAAACAAATTTTATTTATGAATTTTGAGCAGTTTAACCATGGATAAAACTCTACAAATTCCTGTCAGATTTGATTACAATACAATAACTAAGTTGTTCCAATGCACCATATAATAACATTCATATTGTTGTTTCTCTCTTGAAGAAATGGATAATGTTATTGGATCTGTTCTGAACCATTACTTGCCTGTTAGTTTTTCCTTGGCTTTGAAGGACCTTCAAAGATTCTATTTGGCGAATAACATCTCAGTTCCCTATTTCTTAAAGAAGATGCTACTGAGGCTATAAATCAAAAAACTATTTTTAGACTTGAATGGTTTTAATAACTCTCAATTAGTTGTTGGAGACAGCCATGACACTTTTATAGGCGCTCTTAGATGAAATAGTTTATCTCAATCCTTTCTAGTCTGGGCTTTTTAAATCCAAATTTGGCACTGAGATATTATTGATCACTCTGATGGATGATCCAGGAGACAGATGGAGAAGTCTGGCCCGGTTAGTCCAGGTTCTTTGGATAGCTTTAGATAGCCTTGATTATGGTATCTTATTGAAAGACTTAGAGAGAGAGTTGGAAATACACCTTGGGTTTGATTCAGTCCCTTATTCTGCATACTTCTCTTAAAATTTTGCAAATTATCCTAGGAGATCTCACTTTAAAAAAAAAAAATACTTATAGGAAAGCACGGGAGCAACCTATTACTGGTATCCTGAAGATGTACAGCTATTACATCTATTGCAATCTGTAACTTCAGATACGGTTAGTGATTGTCTAGCTAAATTAATCTCGGTATCCTATTTGCTCAAATTCCTAATGGGAACAAATTATGTTCATCCATTTTTTCACTTCATAAAGAAAATAATTCTGACAAATAGGAGTTAGTGATGAATGCTAGAATTTAAGGTATTTACCATATTAGAGGAGGTTGGGTAGGACCTTATTTCTCTAAACTGTTGTTAATTGCTATCTTATGTGACATAAATATATTATATACATGAAAAATAGTAAGGCTAATATAAGAGCATATATATAATATGTTTTGTAATTTTTTCCCTTCACTTTTTCTCAGTTCAGACCTCTTTCTTAACAATAAGCCTACAGTTGTCTCCTCTGAACAAAGTATCTGCATGTAAAATGATAGGCTCTTGAATGCTTGGCTATTGAAAGAACCAACTGAACATTGCTAAGTGCTTTATAATAACTATGATTATGCCACCCTCTCTTAATGATGCTGCTCTTAGGAGCCAGGGACTTTTTCCAGGGCAGCAGTGCTGGGAAACAAGATTGGTAGATTAACAAAAGACATATTGAGCAGGTTAGTCTTCAGAGTTCAAGGAAAGTGTAATATGTAGAATAGAGAGGGGTGAAAAAGCAAACAAGGCCAGTAACTAATAATGTTGGGAGATTCTAAAATGGATTCCACTTGCCAACAATTTGTTCAGATTATGAACCTGAGCATGTCACATTGGCTTGAAAATGTAGATTCATTAGCGTCTTTTAAATTTTAAGGGAGGAAGGGATTTTAAGGTTTCAATAATAGTTTTGCATACCTAGTTGTACATAAAACTGTGCATTTCAGTGTACATATTCACATACTTAATCATAAACCTGAAAGTTTATAAATATATTTTTCTGTATTCTATATTACTACTACTACAGCTGTGTCGGGAGCACCAAAGTGCTTCTGAGTTGAATGGATTGAATAGTGACATTACCATTGCCCAGTGGGGATGGCGCTCCTTTCATGTCCCTGTTAAGTTGCCTACCAAAGTGGTACCCATCTATCTACTTGTAGTCACCCAGTTTCGAACTGCTGGGTCAGCAGGAGCTGGAGCATATGATGGGAGCTCACCCCATCCTGCAGCAGCAACCAGGTTTCGAACATGAGCCTGCTGATTGTCAGCCCAGTGTCCTAACCACATGAGCCACCATGCTCCTGTATTTCTCTATATAAATTTTCATGATTTATTGTAACTGATTTCTTTTCAGTGATAAGAATCTTGAAGGGAGGAATTTTCACATGAGAGGTATTAACCAGATCTGCTTCAAGAAAGAATTTTCTAAGCTGTATTTATTATATGTTCGGCATACAAATTATTGGTGTTTTTTTTTAATCTGGAGTATACTATGGATGGGTTTGATCCATGCCCCAAATTTACCTTGTTAAAATAAATATAAATAGAATTAAGTAGATAAAAATAGCAGGTCACATTGAAATCACAATCTTCTACACACCTTATAAAATATAGACAAGATATAAACATCTCACAGATTTTGCCAATAGTTTTGGCAAGGAATTGGTGCACTAGTGCTTTCTTCTCTGAAGCATTTGTCCAGATATAGTGTACAGAGACATTATAAAGAAAACTAGGTACTCCTTTATGTGGCATAAAAGGACCACCTTTTCCTATATACAACAAACTTAAGCCATTTTACACATTCATTGCTGACTATGAATCTGATCTAGACTATCATCAGTCTAGATGATAACTACTGATTCACTGTATTCCCCATAGATGCCCTGTTCCAAGGTTTGTAGCAAAAGAGTATTTACACAATGAAAGGTCTAATTCCCAGAAGGGTTATTCCCTGTCAGTCAGACATGCATACCGTACAGGCAGATAAGAATAATTTGTCCAAAAATTTAAAGCTAAGTCTAAGCTCTAGCTGAGGTTCCAAAAGGCAAAACACAAGAAAATTGTAGTAGTCTGGACAAAGAAGAATTTATTTAATAATCTGCGTTCAAGATACAAGTGGTTACTGGTAACAAGCTTCATACATAGTAGATGTTGCTCTCAACAATGAGATACACAGAGGGCTTTAACTTGGAGATTGTCATTATTATATTCTTATTCAGCTAATGCCCATTAAATTCACTGCAAAGTTGCCCAGGCATTCTAGGTTAGTCATTATTTGACAAGGTTCTCTCTCTTGCAAGTGAAGATTTTAGTTCTGATTATTCAGTGTTACCATTTGTTAATTTGAGCTAGAGGGAATAGTGAGTCAAACAGGAGACTGACTTTGGCTGCCTTAGCTGAATTAGTATGGAGGACTCAGGGGATCATTTCAGACAGTCTTATTTCTTGAGAATCTGTCTCTGATAAGGCCCTGATAGAAGCTCAACAAAAATCTGATTTGAGAAAAATGACAAGGTTCCAAGTAATACCCCCAACGAAAGAAGACTCTGAGGCTAGGCATTCCTCAAAGTTCCATTTTATTAGAGATGTCATATTGGCACATCTGGGAAAACC
>JANHFT010001462.1:309245-319590 GCA_032467955.1 Pseudoxenodon macrops
GGCTCTTCATGAGTGTTTAAGGTTGCAGATCCCTGGCCTATAGTTTAGTGACATGCTTATGTTCTAATTGTTAGTATCAGTCTTTATAACACATGAGATTGGAGATGATCCATTTTGTTTTAAATAGTGACATACTTTCAGTACTATTATGGTGCTGTGGTGACGCAGTGGTTCGAATACAGTACTGCAGGCTACTTCTGCTGACTGCCAGCAGTTCGGCAGTTCGATTCTCATCAACTCAAGGTTGACTCAGCCTTCCATCCTTCTGAGGTCGGTAAAATGAGGATCCAGATTGTTGGGGGCAATATGCTGATTCTGTAAACTGCTTAGAGAGGGCTGTAAAGCAGTATATAAGTCTAAGTGCTAATACTATTCCTGTTGTTTCATAGCTACATGCCTCGTGTCTAATATTTACATCCTGCAATTCAAATGGATATAGATGTGCACCAAACTGGTACAAGTTTAATTGATACTGATTCTGAATGAATAGTATAGAAGCCTCACTGGATAGTGAATTGCATATCTTGGGGATATCAGCCCAATGTGAAAATCTTCCTAAAGAAAAGGAGGAAAAGTAGAGAAACTTCAGTTGTAACAAAGATAGGTCAGCTCTGATTATTTGGTATCTCCAGACTATTTTCTTAATGATTGGAGTAATTAGAAAAGTCTATTACCAGCAGTTTCAGTGAAGCACATCAGCAATGCACAAATAGATCATTTTTTTTCTTTTTTCAAAGGTACAGGTATGTTATAACCCAACTGTTGAAAAGTCTACTGTCTGATCAGAAGGGGTATTTTTCATTGTTATACTCAACTTTAGATGAAACAGCCAAAACATTTTATGCTTATAAAATCACTGACATTCTAAATAGTAATTAATATTGATAGAATGCTTTTTTTCTCTTCTCTATTTTCAACACTCTAAGTTATCTAAATAATTAATGTCAGTAATCTTCAATTAATAGTGTATAAACATCACTGAAGATTTACAACAGCATAATAAAAAGGAAACAAAAGAAACTTATTGTCACAGGATCACCTATGTTAATGAATAAGAGTATTTTAAATACTTTTTTTCTCATTTTTTACAAGATAGGTCAAGGGTTTTGGAATAAGACTTCCTATACTGTGATTTCTGTATATTCCATCTAGAAATCCTTGTATTCTCTCCTATCAGAAGTTGGTAATTATTAATGCTATGTGTTCTTTTGATGTTACGGTATGAAATGAGAATCCACTTTTAAAAAAAGAAACTCATAATATTTCATCATGGAAAAATCTTTTACCTAGAGGATGAGTCATTCAAGCCATGTATACATTAATGGAAATGTAAAATCTGCCAGAGATCTCGTAATTTGGGATTTACAAATACTCCAGGTTTTTAAGCAAACAAACCTTAAGTGATCTATTTTAAGAGGATCTTTTTTAAATATTGGTGATACGTATTTCAATAAACATGCTGCATTGATTAAATATTTGGTCATAATAAAGTTTTCCCCCTAGATATATTATATTGAGTTTTGAATATCTTTTAGCTTTAGTTGTGGATTGGATAATAATGGCTGAAGATTTTAATCAAGGTTTAGTTTGCAATACTGGTCATCTAAATTTAATTTTTATCCATGAAGAGTATTACAAGCTTATACAGGGTAGTCTAATTTGGGGACTTTTAAATCCTTTGTACAGTTTTTTCCCCCCCAGCTCACTGAAATGCACTGTTATATTATTGCTATGCTTCAAAAGTAAAAAAGTTAAATAAGGAACTTTGGGAGGAAAGAAAAGGACACAAATGCAAGATCATTTATGCTAGTATTATATAAAGATTTTACAATTGCTAATAGTAACTTAATTTTCTCTGAATATGTAATAGCAGATTCATTGAATTGTACAAAACAAAAGTACTGACATTTTACATTGCAGCCATTCAAATGACGTTTTTCTAATCTGCTTCAGTGAGACTGATATAAACTGGGATTTTAAAAATTGATAAATATCTTCCTGCTTGCATAAGCTATCATTCAATTTCCTGTTTAAATGCTGATGCCAAAATATTGACCCTCATCCTAGTGCGTAGATTAGTCATCCTGCACAGTCTGGTTTTATAAACGTTTGTCAAGCATTTGATAATATTAGATGGATAATTGACATTGAAACAAAAGATTATGGAATGACAGAATGCAGAAACTGAGCACTGCTATCCTGTCAAGTGATTACCCAACCCTTTTCTGATACTTCAATAACCCAGCTGAGAAGAAAAAAACAAGGCTGTGTAACTATTTTTATGCAGATAGAAACTTTCTCACAGAGAACAGAGAAAGGAAGTAAAAGGGGGCTGAGGTCCTGGCAGGATTTAAAATTTGAAAGTTTTGAAAAGAAGTGATGGATGAAGAACCATGTTTGCTTGTTCCGTGGTTACCTGAAGAGCGGAGAGATAATAGGCAGAGAGAGAGAGATGTCAAAGAATATTAAGGGGCATGCATAAGCGCACCAGCGCATACCGTCCCTGTCCTGATGTTCCCTTTTATTTATATCCATTTCATGTATTCATAATTATGTTTATACTTATATCTGTTACCTAATACATGCTTGACAAAATAAATAAATAAATAAATAAATAAATAAATAAATAAATAAATAAATAAATAAATAAATAAATAAATAAATAAATATGATAGCGCTCCTCAAGTATCTGAAAAGATATTAAGGAGAAGAAAACTATTTGTATCTCAGATGGCCAGGCAAAGGCCAGGCAAAGAATAATGGAGTTTAATTATAGGAACATATATTCCCCTTAATTATGTCCATGTATATATATCACTTATGATATATACAAACTCATTAATAGCAATAGCAGTTCAGTAACTGAATTGTTTGTGACCTTTAGTTACCGGTAATTATATTAACATCTTCTTGTTCATGGTACTTAAATCCATGGCTGAGTTCAATACATTTGATACACTAAACCAAGATTATTTTAACATGGCTCTTCAAACAAGTCATAGAGACCCAATTCATAGATAACATTAAACTCTAATGGTAAAGCACACAAATTGCAAACAAACCACAGATTAGCCTTAGGGGGTAAATCAGACCATTGAAAAGAATTTGCTGAGTCCTTGTTATTCTTCTTATCTAAAGGCTATTTGTTTGTGTATGTGTGTTTGACTAGTGAAACTAAATTATAAATGTATCTATTTGCTGTAATTGTACTGCTAGAATTAAATCCACTGAAAATAATATAGTGTATTAAACACTATAGAAGCCCTAATGGAAAAGGACCTAACTAGGGCATTCTTTAATGACTAGTTGTTGCTTCACAATTTAATTTTCTATTTCTATCATTACCAATATCGTTACAAATGTGCAGAATTGGTAATCAGCAGACCTATCATGAAAGTAGAATATTCTGCCAAGCATTGTCATGATTCTTAGCCCTTGTCTATTAGTACGGTCTCATCTTGCCTGAAACAAGGGTTTCCAATGCTTTGTCTCCATGCAAATAGGATTGTTCTGATGCACTGTTCAGTTTTCTTATGCTCCGTAAATGACCCCTTTGTTCCTCCGGTACCTCTCAAAGAGAGAAACATCTAATCTACAGAAAAAAACAGGCTGGTGTGCCCTACTATTACACTAGAATATACCTTAATAATTCAAGCTTCTGGATAAGCTGCCATTAGATAGGCTTCCTGAGACAACTCGGTTTCATTTTAGAGTTTGGAGGAGATGACATTTTTTCAATTCAGCTATCCCCTTGACAGCTGTACGAAGGGCAGTAAAAAGCAGAAGAAATATTTCAAATGAACATTTGTCATTGGCACCCGATGGAGGCATCAAGAGTGTCAGTCAGGCTGCAGCTGAATAGAAAAGAACACTAGCCCAGCAATCATTTGTTCTTTCTGTTTATTAATGGATGGACTGCCTTGTTTGTACTCTGTATACACTGCACTAATTTCCTAAACCATTGGGAAAGACAGATTTCTATTCTGACTGACTATTCAAGTTTCCATAGACATGGTGATAGTTGTTTGTAAATACATATTATCTCATTACTGCTTGGAGCTTTAGCGATAAACTAAATATTAATTGTATTAATATGTAACAAGGCATAACATCACAAGCTACTCCTATGTACTATTTATGTCATAGAATACATTTTGATTACGGTGTATATGTATATGTTTTGAGATATTAACAACAACAAAATGGAACAATGGCAATTTTGTGACTAAATTGGAACCAAATACCAGCTTTGAACTTGCTACCTAAATATGCTGAGAAAAGACCATTTTTATTTGCTTTGCTGAAATAAAATGCAATTGTATTGTATTGTGTGGATATATGTAGGTATAATTAAATAAAAAAAATCTGCTTATGCATGCCTTCTAAAATGTAAAGGATTATTTTCATCTAGATTTGATCTGTGATATCAGCATAGTGAATTATTCTGCCTTGGTTGGGAATTCTGGGGGTTGAAGTCCAACTCCCTGAAGGCCAACAAGCTAGAAAAAACTATTTTAAGTAATATTGTCCCATGACTGCTCTGATTTACTTGCTTATCTGAATATTTTTGGCAACATTGGAACAAAGTAATACATTATAAAGTTGTATCATGTTAATTCCTTGTGAACAATATATTGTAATTCCATTGTAATTTAGTGATAGTGGAATAGTGGGTTGCTATTATGTATAATACATTCCTATTGTTTGATTTGATTGTGGACAAACCCCTGCCCCCAACTACCAACTTGATTTATTCTTCATTTGCCTAGATTTAGGAAATGATAGTAACCAAGAGTGTATGAATTCCCTTCACTTGTTAAATAAGCTTACAAGTACATTTACACTTTGCATCATGATTGACCTTAACCTTAAGCCTACACTACAAAATCTTCTCTTAAATCAATTTTACTACACCTATAAGGAAATAAGGTGAATTCCCCTTGGTGAGCTGCTGGGAAAAAATAATCCAACTTTGGCTCTGATACACAGAACAGTGTGGTAGGAGACATACACGTGTAGAAGAGGCAGACGGGAGGAATTTGGAGTTTGCATGAAATAGATAACAATGAGGAAGAAATATGGATAATAAAGACAAAATGAAATGCATTATTTCTTTTTATTGGCAGACACTTTGGATGGGTTAATCAAAATATTTGCTTTGTATTTAAATCATTGTCTGGGTGTATCTGATTCACAAGGTAGGTTTGTGCAAAGCTACTCCTGGTCACAAATATCGATTGCTCTTGAAGCAGGAGCCATGAATACATGAGGATCCCCAACTTGTGTACCAGCTCAGTCTGGGGAAATGCCACCTTATCCAAAATTAATGGTCGAAAGTGTCCATTCAGGGTCTCACTTACACCTACAACATTTCAGTCCTGCAGTCTGTTTATTTATTTTTTATTATTTATTTTACATCCAAATAGTTAGACTTTCTAGGGGGACGGGAGGCAACCTCAGTGGCATTGCTTGGAGATCCTGAGATAGAAGTACATAACAAAGTATCATGAATAATCTTACATAGCAGCTATAACAACCTTTCCCTAAAAAGGTAAGACTAGATTAAAATTTCTAGTCTCTATCTTTCTCACTGTGTAAAAACAGGCATGTGAAGTTACTGCGGAAGAAAGGAGGGAAGGGAAGAAGTAAGTAAGGAGAGGGATGGGTGGTTAAGTGAAATAAATAAATAAATAGAGGTTTTTTTAAAAAAAAAATGCTGTTTAATATAGTCTATTGCCAGAATCTTAATGGAGTTTAAAGAACTAGCCTATCCTTTGAGTGATAGGATATGAAGACTTTCTATTCCCAATTGAAAGAATATGTTTTTTCTATTCCTGTCAATTAAACAGAACTTAATCATAATTAATGTTTAGATCTTCTAGGCAGGAAAGCTGAAAAGCCCTCATTATTTATAAGCTTGTGTGACATGAGAACCATAAAATGCCTTACTAAGTCCTTAATAGAATTTGTAGTTGTTATTATTGTGTGGCAGTTATATCAATTGCCGTTTCTTTTTAAATTTCAATTTTTGTAATCATGTGATTATAAAGCACTCACTGTTTTAACAAAGATAATCCTATTATGTTGACTTAGTAATAATTAGTAATAATTTTTAAAACCGAGCACCCAAAGAATCTAATCCTAAAAATTGAAAATCTAGGTAAATAATTAGCTTGACATGTTTATATATATTGCCTCTAAATATATGATAATAATTTAGAGTGTTCGGGATGAAAATAAGAAAGATTAATTAACAAAGACTTAAACATGGTAGTAAATGCTATTGTTCTATGATTTGTCAATATGGAAGGTCATGGGTATTATTAGGCTTTTCAGTTTTCAGTCATTTGAAATGCAAAGAGATAAACATGTAGAGGATACAAGGTTTCAGTATGAAAGTAGTGAATTTTCAGTTTTGTGCAATGAACAAGGACATACATTCAATTTTGCAGCTACTGAGATTGTTGGACAAGCAGGCACAAAAACAGCCAGGGAAGTGATTGAAGCCTGGGAAACAGGTTCCTTGTCAGTCAACAGGTTTACCACCAGCCTATCAAGTACTTAGAAGGCAAGCAAGCAACAGTTAATGGCTTAAAAGCCAGTCATCAACACACCCCAATCAACATCTAAAAAGCCACTTATAACAGGCACTATTTGGCAGCCCATTTTAAAAAATAATACAATATTAAAATTCTATCAAACAATTGTATCAAGTAGCAGTAATAAATGGATTAATTTTAATTTGGATATGATAAATAAAAACCATACAAACCAAAACTATTTTGAGGTCATCCATTATTTTTAAAAGTGGGAAGGCATCCCCAGAGGGAAAAAAAAGAAAAGAAATACTGAGTTTAGTGAAAGCATATGATAAACTGAAAAGGCCTCAATTATGGATTGTTTTTGCTAAAAATTTGAAGTTAAAAGTTGGTTGCTAAATTCAGTAAAAGCAGTATGAAATATAAATCATACTTAGCAATAAACTCAGCAATTAGCAAATGTTTCAATATTGAGTACATAAAACAAGGATATCTGATTCTCCTCTGGTTGTTTATTTATAGACCAATGTATAAGGAATTCTAGAGGTGACATTAGGGGTGTGTTTGCTGAGAACACGAATGCACATTTACTTCAGTATGAAAATTATGCCATATTGTTGCCTGAAATCTGGATAATTTGCAGTAAATATTGTATGATACAGTGATAGATCTGAAAATTATGGCAAAATTGTAGATTATACAAGATCCGTGTGCAGGAAGGAATACTTTTCTTGCAGTCTAACGTAGAGTGTTTGGAGACTTCATTAACTTGTGACAAAGTGTTCTTACGCTTTTAGATCCTATATTAAAAGCCAAGGAAATACTCCAAATCTCCAAATCAACAAGAGAGTGGAGAATGTGGAGTTCAAAGACAACTACCATAGTAAGTCTCTCTCTGATAGAATAGTAAGTTTTCTATGAAACATAGTTTCTCTATCTGTAACAGCACTTTCTGGATTGGTCTTACTTTTGGATAATTTGGAGAAAAAGTTAAAGACTTTAAGGGAGGCTTTGTATTAGTCTCATCTTGGAAGGCACTATGAATGTGAGCTAAATGATGATTGGAGAAGATTTTGACAAAATTAGGTTGGAATCAAAGGCAGTTATGCCCTTTCATTAAAAAAAAGGGATCATAATAACACAGCAGATTTGGAGAGACAATTCTGTTGTGTGAAAGTATTGAGCGGACAAACTTAAAAACTCTTTAGAAAAAATATATTTTGTGTGATGAATTTTAGTTAGTTTTAGGAAGAGTTTCATTTTGACTAGTACTATTATTTATCGTATGGCACATTCACATCACTTTTTGATAAAAACAGATAAAAATACAAAATATAAAATATTATAAACAGATTACAGATATAATTTTTTGCTTCATTTGTCACAGCCAGAAAATCAGCAAAGTCTTGACTAGTTATTCTAGTACTGAAGGGATACCTATTTCTGGAACATGTTTGCAGTTAGCTGAGATATTCCAACAGGCATTTTATTTGTCCTTTTTCTCTAGGTTAATCCAGTCTGGAGATCTTTCTCAGTTCCTGGGTCACATATGAATTATGTACTAATAATCTGCACATTGAGAACCTTTTGAGTCTATTGAATTGCTCAAGTTAAATAAGGCAGCCATATTTGTGAGCATGTGCAGTTTCTGGTGCAGGAGTCTGTGTATGAATTTCACGGCAGGATTGAGAGGAGTTTAGATTTGTTAGGCCTTGGGGAATATTTTGGAATAAGATGTAGCTCTGTAAAAGGCCAGGTGTTAGTTGCAGTGAAATGGAACTGAATTGCTAGCATTTAATGCCAAAAACCTTTAATAGCACATTCAAGATATAAAAAGAAGGTATTTATCTATGCAATGCACAGTTAGATTATAGAATTCTTTATCACAAAATACAGCAATTTATATCAATATAGGCAGCTTTAAAATAGATTACATATACAATCTAAAGGATGGTTGTGTGATACTAATAGAGTTAACTGGAAAACCTTTAGTTGGGATGGGAAGGGAAATAAAATGACATCAAGATGACATAAAATGACATACAATTTCTTTTGTATGTGTATCATGCTATATCATGCATCTACATGGGGGTGGAACTTGGGTTGTGACATTGCAATGCTCATTTCATCCTTCTGACAAAACCACTTAAATCTGCAGGTGTTTCTGGACTGTTCTGGATACCCAAAGACTTCTGTATGGGTACTTTGGGATACAGAAATCTGAATTAGAATTGGACTTCGATGGGGTCCAGATGTAATCTTTCTTATATTGACAAACTTGTTGTCTGTATATATATATATATATGTATCATGCAAAAAAGTCATACAAAACTTCCATTTAGCATGATATTTCTGGTCCTTGATTAGCTGCATACAGATCTAAGCAAAATAACTAGTTTTAAAAATTTAAATATGCTTTCCAAGAATTTCCTCCTTTGCTTTCCTAAAATTGTAGTCTGTCAAAATGTTTAGCATATTTGTGATAAACAAATGTAAATGAGGTTGAACATGGCTGAAGTGGCTGTATTGCAGAATATGAAGGAGTATTTGCCCAGATTTGGTGAGTCAGTCATGAAACTGTTTCCCCAACAGTTTCCCCAACAGCAGCAATGCCAGTAGAGGCTCATAGCCTGTATCACTACTGCTTTGCAAGATATTTACTGCAAACTACTCAGTAAGTGCTGTGTCTTCCAAAGATTTATGTTTTGTACATGTATACCAATGTATCGTTCAGAATATTTACATCATGTATAGAAAGTAAAAACGTTGTTTAAGATCATGGAGTCACCCAACAAAGTCAGTACTAAATCAAAGCCCAATACTCATCTAGCAAGCAGATAACTTCACAGAGTGACAATTTTTCAGTTGCATTTTGCTATAATATTTGATTCATTCTTCACCCAACTCCAATCTTGTCATATGCAGGCCCTGATAATAAAGAGATAAGTAATTGAGGTTAAAGGATATTTTGGTACAATTTTTATGTTTTCATTCTTTACTGGAATATTTCAAGCCATTGTGTTTTGTTCTAAAGACCAGCTTAGTACCGATATGTACACTATGATTACAATTATGCAAAAAATCAATAAAACATTATGAAATATAATCCAACAAAGAAAGCAAGTAAAACAGAACAGATATGCTTGCCTAAACAAAATTTTTAACTCACTATCAACATTTTGGTGCATGTCAAATATTTGAGATGTTGCTAAAGTGAGGCTCTTTGCTATAGAACTACTCTGGTCAAATGATATCTATTTGCAAACCATTCTAGTAAAGGAATTCCAAGCTTGAGAAGCCGTTTGTGAATGTACAGTAGTGATGAAACTGGATCAAGAAAGAATCAAAGTTATAACAGAAATTTCTGCAACCTGATTTCTGGAATAGAGAACATCTGCCGCCTTCTAGTCACATCTACGCTTAGTTCTCTTTAAGCCCACTGCGAAATTCTTTTGCTTGATGATTATCTTATTTCTCCCCATCACTCAAGTCATGAGTAAGATATGATGATGTTGATGATAATAATAATAATACTTGGTTGATAATTATGATATTGGCAGCAACCTGTCAGCGCAAGGTTGCTGCCAATATTTGTGATACATTTCTGATACAGTCAATGATATTTGGGATACATTTTTAAAAGGTTCAGTTGTCTGAGTTTCATGTTTAATGAATAAAAGAACAACAACAACAACAATAATTTATTAAACCTACCGTATTTTTCGGACCATAAGACGCACCGGTGTATAAGATACACCAAGATTTCAAAGAGGTAAATAAGAAAAAAAAGTTTTTGTCTTCCCCAG
>JANHFT010001462.1:324149-337750 GCA_032467955.1 Pseudoxenodon macrops
GGGAAGAAACCACAGAGTCAGGTAGTGCATTCCAGGCATTGACCACTCTGTTGCTGAAGTCGAATTTTCTGCAATCAATCTACCTTAAGTTTGTATCTATTGTGTGCTCGTGTATTGTTTTGGTTGAAGCTGAAGTAGTCATTGACAGGTAGGACATTGTAGCAGATAATTTTATGTGCTACACTTAGGTCGTATCGAAGACGGTGGTGTTCTATGTTGTCTAAGCCTAAAATTTCAAGTCTGGTGGTATAAGGTATTTTGTTGCAAGCAGAGGAGCGTGCCAAGTGTGGACTTACCAAGGCATTATAAAGCGGTACTAACACTTCATGCGATCTTGAGTCTGTCAGTCTGCTAATGCAGCCTATGATTTAAACTGAGCTTGAACGCAAACTGTGATCAGCCCAAATTTCTCCTTATTTCTAAATCGGTTCTGTCCTTTGTTAGTTTCCATCCGTTGCTTCTTGTCCTGCCTGCAGGTGCTTTGGAGAATAGGTTAACCCAGTGGTGAAATCCAATTTTTTTTACTACCAGTTCTGTGGGTGTGACTTGGTTGACATGGTGTGGCTTGGTGGGCGTGGCAGGGGAAGGATACTGCAAAATCCCCATTCCCACCCCACTCTGGGCCAGCCAGAAGTGGTATTTGCCAGTTCTCCAAACTACTCAAAATTTCCTCTACCAGTTCTCCAGAATCTGTCAGAGCCTGCTGGATTTCACCCCCAGGTTAACCCCTTCTTCCTTGTGGAAGTTCTGCCCTTTTTATGTATGCTAAGTGCAGGACTGGCTGCTATCTTGCCTTTTTCATCTCCCTGCCTACAGATAAATAGCAGTTGTGGCTTGCACACAATATGGCTATGTGGCGTTAAAAAGAAACAGCACTATGCAAGAATAAAGAAAGTTTAGCAGCAGAGAAAATCTTGAGGGGAGAAGAAGAACAGAAAGGCACAGCATTTGAAATCATTCCTTAGTTATGCTGATACAGATGGATGACAGGAAGAAGCAGCAGATTAAAAAAAATTGTTCTGTTTTTATCACACTCTTTCCAGTATTATTTCACAGTACTTGATGTTGTCTGTTAAAGATTAATTTACTGGAACTGTGATTGGGAAAGTAATGTACCAAGGAAATGCATTGTCATAGTTTTGACAGAGGGGTGGAAAATAAGTATTGAAGAAATCAACCAATTAGCTGGTGCAAATGTAGGTATGAATGAATAAATCCCAACCAGGTTTTACAAGCCCATCATTTTTATTTTTATTTTATTCTAGTCAGCCAAACAAAACCAGCACATTTTGCTCATGTTTGATGCCTTGAAAACTGTTATGATTTTTTGCTGAACTTACTGATAGAGCTGAGCCAAATATCCAGGAGTGATTCTATGGCCAGAATTAGCTAAAATGCTAATTAATTAATACACCCTCCAACATTTACCAATATTGCTTTCTTTCAACTAAAACATTGTTTGATAGGAATGTTGGCTCTCCCGCCAAAATTTAGCTCCCATTTTTCGTGCTCCATTCTGGCAAAATATTACAATGACAGTAATCTCAATTCTCCATGGATATTTCTAGGGTTGTTTGCTTCCTGATCATTTGATTTGCATGTTATATTTTAGGGGCAAATCTTTAGGTGTTTTTTTTTTAAAGAATTCTGGTCTATCTTGTTGATATCCATAACCAATTGTGGGTGCTAGATCACTGGAGGTTTTCAAGAAGAGATTGGACAGCCATTTGTCCAAAATGGCATAGGGCAGTGATGGAGAACCTTTTTTACCTCGAGTGCCAAAAGCACGCATGTGCGTGCTATTGAGCACATGTGTGTGCCAACACCCATATTTCAATGCCATTCCACATGCCCAGCCCCTGCGCATACATGCACGCCCCTCCCGCACATGTGCACACTTCCGGTGGGCCCATTTTTCGCCTTCCCCAGGCTCCAGAGGCTTTCTTGGAGCTTCGGGAGGGTGAAAATGGCCTCCCCCGCCCCCTAGAGGCCCTCTGGAGGCCAGAAATACCCTCCCACAGCCTCCACGTGAACCCTTTACTTACCCTTTACTCAAAATGGGTTGTGTGGAGACTGCTGGGTGGGGAAGGGGGTGTGGCCAGCCAAAAATCAGCTGGCCAGCGCGTGCATATGCACTGGAGCTGCTCTACGGCAATGGCTTCCATGCCGGCAGATATGGCTCTGCGTGCCACCTGTAGTAGGCGTGCCATAGGTTCGCCATCACGGATATAGGGGGTTGGACTAGAGGACCTCCAAGGTCCCGTTCCAACACTATGATTCTATATTCTATGATCTATGTTCTTTTCCAGTACTCCAAATTAGTATTAACAAATTTGGTCAAAGGTTTCAGATCTAAGCGCTGAGAAATTGATCAATAGGTAATATTGGTATTTGGAGAGGTGATCTTTCGTGAAAGAGAATCTACTGTCTAAATTAGAGATTTAGGAAGCCTCTCTGAGTGCACCAGGATTTGAAATCTTCAGCTAAACCTCAGAGGTTTCATGTTTCTCTCATCCAAGTGCAGTATATAAACCCTGCTGATTGTATATGAATAACGATAATTAGTACTATAGAAAAACTTTCAAAGAATTTGGATACAGATCATCCCCAGATCTCAAAGCCGGCATCAGCTCTTTACAGAATCACAAAATGACAGAGTTGGAGGAGATCCTATACCATTCCATACAAATGGCTGTCCAGTCTCTTCTTAAAAACCTCCAGTGATGGCACACCCACAACTTCTGGAGGCAAGATGTTCCACTGGTTAATAGTTCTAATGATCAGCAAAATTTCTCAATTCCAGGTTGCTTCTCTCCTTGATTAGTTTCCATCCTTTGCTTCTTGTCCTGCCTTCAGGTGCTTTGGAGAATAGGTTGACCTTCTCTTCTCTGTGGCAACCCCATAAAGGGGTTATATGTTTATTCCTATGTTTAGGGACTGTATATGTTTATATATTTATTCCTAAGGGGTTGCATGTTTATACGTTTATTTCCATTCCTGTCACTCCGCTCTGGTTTTGGAGCCCCCTTGTCTTCTCTGGGGTTCGACAAGTCCCACTTACCATTGTTGTGTCCTTCACAAAGGAGTTGCAGGAACCGAAAGAGGTCCTGGGTGAACAGGTCGTCCGCCATCACCTTCTCTCCTAGAGCAGGGAAGGGGTGGAGGGAAGAGACAGAACTGGCTAACATTAGCAGGCGCAACATAGCAAAGGAAAGAGCGGAGAGAAGGAATCGGGATGAGCAGAGGGTGGGCAAGGGGCGATGCAGTTAGTAGAAACTGGGATTTCTCCAATGCTGGACACAAGTTAGTCTGGGCAAAGCAACCCACATGGCAAAAATACAGCTGCACACTGGGTGAAAATGCAACCCTGCAGGACTCACTGAGGCTAAATTCCCCTGGAGGCTGCAAAATTTTAAAGAAATAAGGGCTCGGGGACCACAGTTGCTCGTTGCAAACAGTAGCCCGATAAAAACTGGCAGAATTTTAGAAGCTCTTAATGAAAGGCATGGGGGTTGTCCTTGATTTGCAATTCAAAAGTTTGTGCTACCCTTTGAAAAGTACCGATAAAGGAGAATATTTGTAGCTCAGGATTGAAAGGAGGGAGTCCTTGGTGCTCTCTGAGCTTGGTAGTTTTCTTGCAGACGTTTCATGACCCAACTAGGGAATATCATCAGGGCTAGTAGTAGGGGTAGCAGCAGTAGATATTTAAATTTAGCAGCTGGAGCAGTGGGGTTATGCAGTGAGCCGGAACAACAGTTATAGCTGATTGGTTGTGCTGGCTCCTGCGTGAGGCGATCTGTGCTGTGATTGGTTGCTGTGAGTGTGGAGAGGGAGTTTTCCCTTTTTCCCGCTCTTTTCTTCTGTGTGCTCTGTTTGCTCTGTGATTTACCTCACGATGCTCTCGTTTGCCTGGCTATCCAGTTTGCTGTATACATAGTTGTAAAATACATTTATTTATATAAAACTACAATTTCGTGTCAGCGTCTCTGACTCCATTTGGACACCGGCTGTGAAAATCCCCTGACAGTGCTACTCTTTGAAAAGTACCAATAAAGGAGAATATTTGTAGCTCAGGGCTGAACTGAGGGGTCCTTAGTATTTTCTGACCTTGGGGTTTTTCTTGAAGACGTTTATTACCCAAACTAGGTAACACCATCAATGCTAGTAGTAGCATCAGTAGACTACCAGCACTGATGATGTTACCTAGTTTGGGTCATGAAACGTCTTCAAGAAAACCACCAAGTTCAGAGAGCGCCAAGGACCCCTTTCTTTGAAACGCCACAGAAGAGAACGGTTGAAGAGCAAATCGGTGAAGGATTTGTTCAAAAGCTCCTTCTTCAATTTGTGAGGGTTATGCACACATCCGTGTTGTGGCCTGTCAGCTGTTGGCCCCTCCAGCAACCAAATCAGATGAGGAGGAGGCGTGGGAGTCAGGGCCAGCATCAAGGCAACCAGAGAGCTCCGAGGGGGAAGAGGGAATGGAGCTGTCAGAGAGAGAGAGAGACAGAGGTAGAGCCTGGGCCGTCCGTCATCCCTCAGATGGAGAGTCAACAGCCCCTAGACTGATGAGGAAGAGGAGGAACAGCTGGATCCAATGCCTGACACGTGGCTGCAGAGAAGGCAGAGGAGAGGAGAGCAGTGGAAATCCATGGGCCGGTCCTTGGCCCGGAAGACCTACCGCTGCTAGCAAAGCCCCATTCTAGCTCTGGGGATAAAAGGCAGGGGGCGGAGGAGAATAGATGTGGCAGACAACTATTCATCTCCCCTGCCAGACAGACTTTTTAGCCTGCGTTGAGAGGGAGAGACTTTTTGCTGGCGCTCCTAATAAAGGAATCATTGATTTAACTTCAGAAGATTTGTCGTGTTTGGGGAGCTGGGTCAGAACAACCGGCCTCTAATGGGCACTGAAGCTAAGGGGTTCTAAGCCCAGATTTGGTACCCGTCAATCTTGAATGATTATTTGCAGAGCAAAAGAAGACTTAATTCAGAAAACAGGACTGGGTCTCAGGGAGCTGAGCTGAAGTGAGAGCTGCAGTGGTTGACTGGGTGGGGTGGGGTAGTAGAATCGGGGTTCTCATGCATCTGGTTAGTGGATGGCTTGACGCCATTGTGTAGGAAGGCAGGAAGGTGCACACAATTTTGCTGAAGGAAACCGACATCTGTGACATCCCTGCCACAGCTTGATGTCAACAGATCAGCCGAACGTTTCCATCGCTCCTGATGGCATTTCAACTTCGGGAGGGGAGGAACGAGAGGCGTTATGGTGGGAGAGCAGAGAGGAGGGCGGGAGAACAGAGTTCGGATTAACCACGGTTGACGTGCTTCCGCTCGCTTGGCCTTATGTTTGGTGGCCGAGGACAGTCTTTGCCGGATCATTCCGGACAACGGCCCTTTTTGCGGCTAGTGGGAAACAGGATCGGAGTGTGACGCACAACACAGGAAGGGAGGGGTGGGTGGGTGTGGGACGAAGAAAATGCAAGCGAATAAAATCCAGCACGACAAGACAGCGGTGGAAGGGGATAGAGATCAATACGGACCAGGAAGAAAGCAAAAATTAGGATACCCAGGAACCAGCCCTGTCCCGTGACGGTTAATAGAATTAGTGGTAGAAGAAGGTCCATCATCCGTTCTGTGGCCTTGGTCATTTGTGAAAATATGAATCCAACTTTGGCGGGAGGAGGGCAAGGACTGGCAGCCTGCCCGCCCTTCCCATTCACATGAAGGCGATTTTCTTCCTTCTGTGGGATTCCTATGTCCCAACTGGCATCAATGGCCAAACCCTTTCCCACTGTTGGTGAAGTTGACTTCTCTGCTTCCAGGACGGACGCAGGTCACCCCTCCCCCATGAGAACCCCCATCTTCCCTTCAAAACTGGGGACAGATAGCCCTCGACGTACGACCACAACGGAGGCCCAAATTTCTCTTCTTAAGCCAGATAAGTTGTTAAGCGAGATTTACGACCTCTTTTACAACTTTGCTTGCCGCAGTTGTCAGGTCAACCACTGCGGTTGTTAAACAGTTAACATGGTTGGCTTCTGCAGTGAACTTGGCTTGTCCAAAGGTCGCCAAAGGGGGGGGGTCATGTGACCTCAGGGGACGCTGCGACCGTCATCAACACGAATTTTGATCCCGCGACTGTGGGGAATGCTGCCACGGTCATTAAGTGTGAAAAACAGTCATAACAAGTCACTTTTCCCCCCAGTTCTGTTGTGACTTTGAATGGTCACTAAACGAGTGGTTGTAAGTTGAGGACTACCTGGGTAGTTGTAGAGGGAAGCTGGGCTCAAGAGGAGGAAGAGAGAGGGGGACATTTGCTACTCCAAGTAGCAGATGTTAAGAATGACTTTATCCGAAGGCAGTTTGAACCAGAAAAAAACCCAGGGCCCTTCAAAAACCCAATCGAATAAAATCTGGGAAAGCAGAGAAGCTAAGCAGGACAACACGGTTACGTTTTAGAAAGACAGGGCAGCAGGGAGGCTACAACCTCAAGAACACAAATACTCATTTGGGGGACCCCCAAAATGTGGCTCTTCCCAAAATTGTAATTTTTAACAAAAGAGGAACGCCCTAAAACACTCGGTGTGCAAATGATCAATGCATTGCCTCAATTCAAATGGAATTAAATCGGAGCGGAATGCATTTTTTTTAATCCAGACCTCATTATTATTATTTTTTTAGGGTCCTACCTGAAAACACTGAGCATTCCTGCCTAAAAGCACAAAACACAGGAGGTTTGCGAGGACAAGGGGTTAATGTGATCTGTAGATATGGCTCTCGTGCCAAGGTGAGTTACTACAAGGGAGGCCATAATGTGGTTGCTATGAGGTTACCATAGCAGAAGAACATTTAGTACAGAGAGCGAGAGAGAGAAAGATTATATCAAATACTAGGACAAGCACTATTATGAGAGCTTCTTAAAAATAGGCTAATATAATATTAGAGGACCATTTGCAAGGGTAACACTGGATAGTGGTATAATAATACAGACTTTCCTGCATTAGCCAGGAATTTAATAAGAGTACAGTTGCAATTTCAGATGCCAGAAATGTCCGTTATCTCCATTTCTACAGATTTACTATAACGTTACTCCTGCCAA
This sequence comes from Pseudoxenodon macrops, assembly GCA_032467955.1. NCBI lineage: Eukaryota > Metazoa > Chordata > Lepidosauria > Squamata > Pseudoxenodontidae > Pseudoxenodon > Pseudoxenodon macrops. Next base: position 331,246 of record JANHFT010001462.1, read on the forward strand.
TTGCCAAGTGTCCAAATATTGATCACATGACTGCTAGGATTCTGTGATGGTCGTTAAGTTTAAGGACCGTTGATAATTCTTTTTTTAAAACCTGTTGTAAATTCAGTCACCAAATTCAAGGGCTGCCTGTATGTACACAACATATCTTAAGAGAAGGACAAAGTTTACCTACGAGACGGAGGCCCAAGAAAGCGTAGTAAATATACTACACTTTTACTCTGCAACTTTTCTACTTGCTTAACCCACCGGTACCTATCTCGCGAATACACAGACACACACACCTTTTCAAAACACAAAACATCAGAAGGTATCTACACGGGTACGGAAGACATAGGATTCAAACAGCGAGTTGTTACAATGACGCCGCACTGTTACGAAGCGCTTATTGCCACCAACACAGCCGCACAGTTATGCAACTTGCACCTTTCCTTTCGTCAGCAGTCTAAGCTGGGACAAAACACTGCTGTGAACAAAATGGCGGGAGGGTGCAGACATGGAGGCAACAACGTGTGCTACACCACAGACTTCTGAAAACGGGATGAGGAAGAAAAGGAGAGGTGGGTGGGTGGGTGGGTGAAGAATTGAGGTCTGCACCAAAAGTATTCAGGGGCATCGCTTACAAAAAAAGACACTGTGCAGAACGCCAATTTGAATTTGGGGGAGGGGGGAAAGGTAGAATGTGGTACTGGGGAAAAAAATCATCAACTAAAGGACATGCACCAAATAGAGTTCAGGACACTTTCCTGCCCCCTCTGAAAACTGATCAGAACCCCCTCCAACGGTTCAGGGTTGACATGGGTTGTGTGTTTATTCAGCCAGGTTCTGACTCATCATGATGCCTTCACCCAAAGTTGAGTAGAACCCAACTGTCATCCATGGTGGGGAAGCAATCACCCCATCGTGAACTTTGGACTTCAGTGGCGTCTCTTCCCCAGAAAACACCAGACTTCAGGTTCTTTCTCCAAGCTAGGGTTTGAAACCTATGTTGGCCTTCCGAGTTGGCTGTCCAGAACTGCTCATTTCTTGGGCCTTGAATGAAAAAACTAGCCATCCCGTCCATAAAACATGGCCCAGTTTCCAAAGAACAGACCCAACCTAGCTAGTCAACCCACCTCCAACTGATAAGCACAGATGGTTCAACCGTGGATTGATCTATCTACCATTATCCTTAACTGGACCACAGATTGTAATCTCCTGTCTGCTTTGCTTGAGATTCCAGGTAAAACCCAGATTCTCAGTTGAGGTAATGTGAGGATTTGATCACCAATATCAAGCCCGGTCTGAAGACTGTAGAGTTGGAACTGTCTAGAACAGGGGGTCTGCAACCTTAAACGCTCAAAGAGCCATCTGGACCCATTTCCCACAGAAAACACCGGGAGCCACAAAACCTAGGTGGCCGTAGCCAACTCGACGTCACTCACTTCCACCAGTCACATGACACCCCCCTAGCCACACCTACCCAGCCGGTCATTAGGGCAGAGAACCGGTTGTTAAAAAACACCGGGAAACACAAAACCCTTTTGACATCTCTCTCTCTCTCTCCCTCCCTCGCTTCTCTACCTCTCCCTCTCTCTGTCTCTGCCCTGGCCGCTTCTCCATCCCCCACCATCGACCTTACCTTCTCAGGCCAGGTGAGGAGTGACTGAGAGGGAAGGGCGAGGGGCAGGGCCAGCCAGTGGTGGGATCACCCTACAGGGAGCCATAGTATGTGGCTCTGGAGCCGCAGGTTGCAGACCCCTGGGCTAGGTAGTTCAGTGGCGTTTAGGGTCAGTGTCACTTTCAGGACTTTCACTTGTAGTACAATAGAGGATTGATCAGTTGCTAGAGCTAAACTTTAATACTGCAATTTTATGGAACTCAAATATACTATTTTAACCTTAGACTATATTTAATCTTAGACTGTCTACCGTTGACCTCACCCCATTCATAAGAGGTCTGTAAGGGCCTGCCTAAGCGATCAATGTGCCTACCATCCCTGTCCTAATACTCCCTTTTTATTTGTATCCTTTTCATGTATTCTAAATCATGTTTATACTTTTATCTGTTATCTTATATATGCTTGACTAACTAAATAAATACATATTTTAACCATATAGCATGCATCCAACCTTTAGGTGTCTTGCCTCTAACATTTTAGAAGGTTGAATACTGAGTCCCCCAGTATTCCCATATCCTGTTGGAAGAGATACCTTACAGTGAGATGGGTGACAAAATAAAAGTAAAAGAATAAATACAAGAGAATAATAAAACAAAAATCCCTCCATTCTCTCCACCACCACCACCCATTTAATTTATTTAAAAATGATATAGCCAGCTATTTTTAAAAATTAGAATAAATGGTACCAGCATTATTCTATAAAAGGTACGTCTTCATTGAAAGGAATTGAAATCCCAGTTCTACAAAGTTTTTTTTAGCAGAAATAGTAATCCAATCTCAAGTATTTTATTGATTTTATTTAGTTCTCTCTCTGTATATATTTATGGAGTGTCTAATACTGGACTTTTGTCAGTTGAAAAATTTGTATTGCATGGGAGGCAGTCATGCTGGATCTTCTGAACATAAGAAAAAAGGATGTTAGCTATGCTTTATTTTAACCACATTCTTTTTACTGACTCTTATCTTCCAAACTTTCTTTTGCAGAATGCAGAATTGGGCTCAAAGGCTAGAGCGAGAGATTGATGGAGTGATGAAGATATTTGGTGATGTTAAGCAGCTCAGACAGGTAAGATTTGCTTCCCCCCTTGCATTATATTTACTTTCTTTATGTCAGCATTTTGATAAAGCTATGACTTCAGAAGAATATTGGGTATTCATTAGTACAAATGTTTGACAGTTTTGATAATCAGAATAACCATTTTTATAGTGAATTTTGATTTGATATCTATTTCTATCTGATTTTTAAAAAAAAGTGCTTATTTTTAACTATATCTCTTTAAGTAGTTTGAATAACATATGTTTTGGCAGCATCATGTTTTCTTATTCAGTTAAAACTATACTAAGCTGTGCCAACATTTGTTATCCATGATTTGCTAAAGAAACCATAGTGTTGTAGATAATATTAAGCCTTAAAAGTTTAGGTTTGCAGATTATGCTAAACCAAAAAAACAAACATTATGCTTTTCATAGTAGTGTCAGAGAAATCTTTTAGCTCTCCTCATTTTAAGTATACTATTTTACAATTGCATATTTCAGAAATAGTGGGAAATGGTGACCACTAATTAATAGCTACTGATTATTATCAGCTCATTATTTATTTACTTTTATCTCTATGCTCCCCTTTCCCTGTTCTAACCTTCCATTTTGACAGTGGAAACTTTCACATACAATATTAAAGTTAAGGCTGTGGTATCAGGGCTGCAAAACTCCAGATGTCCATTAGACAGCAACAAAAAGGTAAAGATTGTGGCTGACTACATTTTTGGAGCCCAGATATAGCCTTGAATTAGGTGGCTGTGCAGTTATCTTAAGATTCCAGAAAAAGACATTTGATTGAAGGAGGTTCCAATAGATGTAATGCTTTCACATGCATTTTGTCCTCCACCAAGTCTATATCACTAGATGAGCTTCTACAGTAAAACTTTACCAGAGTTCTTCATGACATCTGAATCCAAATAGTTATGTTTTGTTTGTATTGTAGTTTGTAAGGACAAACCAATAAGGTTGCTTCAATATGGACAATAAATTAAGATGCATGCTCTTTTGAAGTCTTAACAGAATAATAAAGTTGGAAGGGATCTTGGAGGTCTTCTAGTCTAACCGCCTGCTCAGGTAGGAATCTCTATACCATTTCAGGCAAATGTTTGTCCAACTTCTTCTTTAATACCTCCAGTATTGGAGCACCCACAACATCTGAAGGCAAGTCATTCCACTGATTAATTGTTCTAATTGTCAGGAAATTTCTCCTTATTTCTAGGTTAGTTCTCTCCTTGATTAGTTTCCATTCATTGCTTCTTGTTCTGCCTTCATATGCTTTGAAGAATAGCTTGACTCCCTCTTCTTTGTGGCAAACCCTGAGATATTGGAACATTGCCATCATGTCACCCCTAGTCCTTCTTTTCATTAAACTAGACATACCATTTCTCTCAACAGTTCTTCTAGAGTCTTAACATCTTTTTTATATTGTGGCGGCCAACCTGGATGCAATATTCCAAGTGCGGTATTACCAGTGCATTACAAAGTAGTATTAATATTTAACATAATCTTGATTCTGTCCCTCTCTGCATTGGCTTTTTTGGCAGCTGCACCACATGCTTTATAGTGTGTGTGTGTGTGTGTGTGTGTACCTGTACCTGTACATGAATATGTATATAACATTAAGGACAAATTCAAATACAAATATCATTATTAGAAACCTTAGACTAATAATAGTCCCCAGCAAATCCTCAATAAAAAAAATATTTAACACAGAGACATGATACCTGTTCTACTGCTCTAGGACTCAGTTTTTTCTCTTTGTTGTGATTCAGTCTTCTACATCCTGGGATTAAAAATAGCACTACATAATGTCAGAGGAAGTAAAGGTCTAAAACTCACCGATCTGTTCCAGAGCATCATTTGCAATTTTTGAGCTCAGTTTGTGTTTCTTATGCTTTATTGGTCTTTATGCATGTACATGCGTGAGAGGGAAACAAACAATCTTTTCTGAGAAAGTGAGCTGCCTCTATTTAATTCAAGTCTAATTAGACATCGAGGAAGCATCAGATAACAATAATACTTCCTGACCTTTTTCCGGGGAAAGGATTGTTTCTTAATTTTTCTCATTGTGTGCCTGCTGTGGATCTGAAGCTATGCTTTGGTTATTCATTAAAATTTCACAACTGTTTTGCTACAGAAGACCTAAAATTTATTGTCAGAAATATGGCTACAGAAAATGTAATGTTGCGGAGTGCTTTCTATGACTGCTGGTGCAAAGGATTTATTTCTAATCTTGAATCATTTCCAGAAAAGGAAATGTTGCTGATTATTTGGGAATTGTTTGTGTTTCCAAGAAACATAAACAATGCTTGCCAACATTTTCTTCCAAACATGGTTTGTTGACTTATTTTTGCAAGCTTCCAATTTTGATGGCAGTAAGAAAAATAGAGCAGATGTGCTCATTTCCAGCCTAGTTAAATCTAATTCCATAGAAAGAGCATCTGTTAAAGACCTGTGGAGTTTGTAGGGTAAAAGGCTATTTCATTGACACATGACAGTAAACTTTATTTAAACTGGCTGATTTTAGAAAATTGTATATGTGGTTCTTAGAAATAAGAACATAATGGTCTGAATGGTTTCAGAGTTCATGGATAGAAGTAGTTGAAATATATATACAGTTGCAGAGATACATATTTGAAAAGCAAAATGCTGATTCAGTTTTATAAATTGTTTTGAAGAAAAAGGTATTCCAAATTTATAAATTTTCTGGATTAAAAAAAACAAACCAGAAATATATATTGCCAGAGTATTATGTCACGCTAAGATATAACTTATGGTTTGCAGATTGCAGCAGCTAAGTCCTTGCCAACATTCTCTACCCAAATTAAGCAAATACATTATGGACTAATGACATATATGAAGCCAGGACAGCAAAGAGCATGTTATTATGTTACTTATTCTGTAATTCTGTAAGTTACTATACTTAAAGAGCACATTATTATGTTATTTATTATGTAACATAAATTAGTTGTTGCAACCATCACTTGCTGTCATGGGATTCGGAATAAATAATCAAATTCTGTGATATTAACACATTTTGTTGGAAAACTGGGCATATAGATTTTACTATCCTGAGAGTCCTTTAAAGATAGTATCTCATAGTGATTTACAATCAAGTACAAAGTCGTGAATTGAGGCATAAGTGATCCCTAAGCCAAAAAAGAGTTCATCAGTGATGTAATAAAGATAAGCCTAGCTCCCAAGTGTCAGTCTCATACTAAATTCCTGAGGTAATGCTTTGCCTGTTTTTTTCAAACTAACTGAAATGATTTTCATTGAAATGATAATTGAAACTAGAGATATTAAAACGGAACGGAAATTGTTCTTTTATTCCTTATTGTCACAACGTGCCTTTCACAGTCAACCCAATGCCATATCATGATTCCAAGTCAAGGTCTTAGTGACAGTCTAGTGAAGAGACAGAATCCTTAATAAATAAAGGATTTTCTGACTCTGAATATCTGCTGTCTGTCCTCTATTCTGGATCCAACAAAATTGGATGTAAACCAGAGGTTTGACCAATTTTGGTAGGCAGATTTGGAATATTTACAGCATATGCTGTAAGAATTCCTATCAAAGGGAGATGGCTCATCACAAAGTTATCATTTACTGAAAAGGAAATAACTAATATGTTCACTGCCATTTCCATCAGCCTTCTGCCATTCTCATTAATATTTTTGACTTTTTTTTTCCTGGGCAGAAAAGCCTATTTCTAAGAATTGAGATTAAATTAAGATTAACAGAGTTGGAAGGGACCTTGTAGGTCATCTAGTGCAACCCCCTGCTCAAGCAGGAGACTCTACACCATTT
>JANHFT010001462.1:337850-355169 GCA_032467955.1 Pseudoxenodon macrops
AAGTTCCTCCTTATTTCCAGGTTGAATCTCTCTTTGGTCAGTTTCCATCCGTTATTCCTTGTCTGGCCTTCAGGTACCTTAGCCAACCCCAGGATAGATGTGGAGGTACAGTGTGTTTCATCCAAGAGGTTGGGTGACCTTCAGAGATGCTGCTCCACAGATTACTGGGTTCAAGACTCCATTTGTTAAATTGGGTTCTAGTGCTCATCTTAGATTGTTGCTATTGTGCCAGCTGCCCTGTTGTGTAGCAATATCTCTTGCCTGAGCTCCTTGACTCTGCGGCTGGGTTGGTAGTGGATTTTCCCAGGCTTATGCTCTTTCGGGGCTTTAACTTGCCTTCCCTGGATGTGGGATCTGAGGCCACTATGACAGCCATGGGCTGTCCCAGGTCATCCAGGATCTTAAATGGTATTTTGCCTGATCTGGGTTTTGTGTTAGACCAGTGGGAGCATGATCTGGAATTGGGGTGTCTGTTTCTTCTTGTCAAATCATTTTCTGATGGCCTTGCAGTTCTCTGATGTTTCCAGATTATATTATATTGATATGATATTATTCTATGATTAGATTAGATTAGATTAGATCAGGGGTCAGCAACCTACAGCTCTGGAGCCACATGTAGGTCTTTCATCCCTCTGCTGTGGCTCCCTGTCGCCGGTCGGCACCTCAATTTTGAGAGGAGCTTCCGGTTGTGGGGGGAAGTGGGAAATAGGGCATGCCAGGAGGAGACTCTATGGCAAGGGGTGGGTTTTCCGGTCACCTCCACAATTGATAATGCTTTTGTTTAGGACTGATAGAGGAAAAAGGATGCCGTGATAGAAGGAGACTCTATGGTGGAGGAACTGGACTTCCAGTCAGCTCCAGAATTGAATAGGGGGCTTCCGGTTAGGACCTTTGTGGCTCTTTGAATGTATAAAGTTGTCGATCCTGGATTAGATTCATCTTTTACCATTCCTAGGTAAATAACATAATTTGGATGATACACAACAATCACCATGAATCTTGTGTATCATAGGAGTATGGGTTTGTGTAGGATTAACATGATCACTACCAGGGAATGAGTGGCTTATTGAGATTGGAATGATTTATTGTTTGTATTTGAGCAACATGCTAAACTAAGGTAAAATGAAGTGGGGTGTTTGCAGTTTGATGTAGAAAACTAGCCATTGTTGTATTGTATGGTACGAGCCAAGTCATGATGCTAAAACATTACATTGAATGCTTGAAAAATGGCACATCGGGTGAACACAGCCATTGTGTTTGTTAACCTGAGTTTAATTTATCATGTAAACTCAGTTACTAGGTCTTTAACTGGTCTCACTTAGCAGATATAATTGTAATATTGATTCAGCTCACAAAGCAATATCTACCCTGATTTTAATTAAGCCATTCAAACCAGAAATGCAGAGTGAGATTGTCGAACCCAGCCCATGGACTCGCCATTCCTGGTGTGTGTGTGTGTGCACTGCCAGGCCTGTTCAGGAGAATTAACTCACAGTTTTGCCACAATTGTGGTTACCTTATGTTTGCTTACTTTCTTTCCTGCCAGGCCTGCCCTGCCAGGCTGAGAGAGATAGACAATACAGGTAGACGTCGACTTACAATAGTTTGTTTAATGACTGTTTAAAGTCACAACAGCATTGAAAAAAGTGAGTTATGACTGTTTTTCACACTTATGACCGCTGCAGCATCTCCATGGTCATGTGATTAAAATTCAGACACTTGGCAACTGAGTCATATTTATGACTGTTGCAGTGTCCCAGGGTCATGGGATCCCTTCTGACAAGCAAAGTCCATAGGGAAGCCAGATTTCCTTAACAATTCTGCTACTAACTTAAATAACTACAGTGATTCACTTAACAGCTGTGGCAAGAAAAGTTGTAAAATGAGAAAAATCCACTTAACAAATGTCTCACTTAGCAGCGAGAAATTTGTGGTCTTAAGTCGAGGACTACCTCTACCTGATACCAAGGGAAATTCTTACCAAACGTAATGATGTGCCAATGTAGATTTATTATAATTGTGCTAATTTCTTCTTCATACTTTCTGAATATTTTTAAGGTGATCCTTTAAATACAAAAACAATAAAATGGATGGTGGATTTTGGAAAGTTTAAATTTTGTTATTGAAATGAATATTAAAATTTTGTTCTAGACAGCTGAGAATCAAGTGCATTAGTCCAATGCCACTAGAACTGTAAAATATTGTTTAAAAAAAAACAGGAATGTCTTTTTTATACGCTAAAGCTGCTTTTGGGCACTCAGTTTTTCAGTGGTGATTCAGGATAATCTGTGAAATATCTACTGTAGCAAGCTTAAAGTTAGATATTTCTTGTGAGTGGGAATTATTGGGCAAAATTCTTAAGGAAGTGTATTTTTTTTAAAAAAACTTTCAAATAGCATAGATGGACGTAGAACTAGTGAAGTATATTTTTATTATAGAGAGATGCATTGCATAGATAGTTGCTGGAGGGGGATGCTGAATATCTGATTTATGCACAACATATGATGGTATTTGTCCTTGTCTTTCTTTTTATTGTACCATATCACACACACTCCCAGCTTGTTGTATTGATTTACCTGGAATGTCTTCCAGAAATAGCCTCCATGTCTTCTCCAATCAGTCCCACCAAAGATAGATTTGGACGAAGCCAAAAAATTCCAGGATTGTTCCTTATTGCTGTGATCAGTTAATACAATCAACAAGTAATAGTCTTGATAGTAGCACAAGTGAAGGACAAGAGAATCCCTGTTTTCATTGAAACTTAGAGTAACTATGTTTGCATTCAGAAATCTAGTATATCAGGGTCATCCACCTAGGTCATCCACTCAGTGGTTTGCTCTTCCACTTTTCTCAGACAGAGAAATGATGAGTAAAATTATAACATGTCATCTGTCAAGTAAAACGGGAAAAAGAAAACATTTATCAGCAATTATGAATAAGATAACACATGTTAAGAATTGAGAAGGGACATTTTACTTACTACTGGGAGAAAAAATGCAAAAGAACGCAGTGATATTATAACTTGTTTATGTGTGTAGAGTTAGACAGGCAGATTTACATTGTCTGAAAAATGCAACAAATGGGATACAAGATTTCATTTATATAAAGGGTATTATTCATTGTCAGAATTGTTTGATTATCTTATTGGCCACTAATCTGCTCACAATAATTTTTCCCATGTTGTATGATTCCATGGGAATGTAGCAGGCACTGAGCTACTTAAATGACAGCATATATTTCACGCTAGGAGGTTGCAAATGGCAGCAAATAAACATTGATGGCTCAGTGGTTAAGACGCCGGGCTTGTCAGCTGGAAAGCCAACAGCCCAGGTTCAAGACCCAAGTGCCATGTGACACTGCAACAGAGTGAACTCCTGTTACTTGCCCCAGATTCTGTCATCTAGCAGTTTGAAAGCATGCAAATGTGAGTAGATAAATAGGTACCATTTCAGTTGGAAGGTAACAGTGCTTCATTTTTCGCCAGATGCTCTACGCTGCAGCATGATGACATGCTGGCCATATGACCTCAGAAACATCTTTGGAACGTGCTGGCTCAATGGCTTAGAAATGGAGATGAGCTCCCCCTAAAGTCAGTGATGACTAGTGGAGTAAAAATCCTCAGGAACTCCTTTATCTTTCTCTACTAAAACTCTCCCTTTCACATTAGTGCTGAAGTGGGACTTTCTTCACTTACATTAGTCTTCTGCAATCTGGTGCTTCTAACTTTTGTGTTGAATGACAAGCTTCATTTGGCCTAATATTCTCTGCTTTGATAAGTAGATACATATGGTGCAGATATATGATTTTTCCATTTCCCTTTTCTGATTATGCTTCAGTGTCCATGCTGAATAATTAAGAGCTCCTAGTTATTACTTGTTGATTTGCCATTTCCTTCTTAATTAAAAGAAGGAAATGGCAATATACGACATAGGGCCTGGTTACTTGAGAGACTACCTGTTTCCCATAGTATCTGTCTGAATGATTTGATCTGGCAGGTTTGGTGTATTCTGGATTTCATTAATCAAACAATGCCACTTATTGGGATGCTGGAAGTTTACCTTCTCTTTAGCAGCACTGGAATGAGTTTCTCTCCAAAGTTTGAACGATTCCTACCCTATTAGTATTTCAAAGGATCATAAAGTCCTGGCTCTTTGCCCAAGCCTTTGGCAAGGATGACAATGATGTCCCTTTATACCCCTCTGGATTTATTTTCTTGGTTTTTAAACATTTTAACAATTGTGAACCACCCAGAGTCACTGGGAGTTAGGTGGCACATAAATTTAATAAATTACTTCATTAAAGACACGAAAATATCTTGTTATTTTATGGTGTTAAAGGCATTGTTGCAGACTATAAGCTTGTCCAAGTAAAACTTTCTTTTGCAATTGACTGATGGTGATTTTTGTCAGCGCCAATGATATTCAGGTGTTGCACCAGTCATTTTGGGAATATACCCAAAGCACCTATTATTATTGTTACCAACTTTGCTTTCTTTTGCCACAGTCATTCTATTTCTATTTGCAGGTCTTTGTCTTTTTTGATTTTATATTGTGGTTCATCACAGAGCCAGGCAAATGTTCAGACTGGGTTTGGCATCTTTGTCCACCTATAGAATCCTTCTCAAGGACCTTGGATAGGCAGATGTTGATGTTTTATGGTATTAATTGTTGTTATTATTATGTATGATTTATTGTACTAGATTGTGAAAAGCTGTTGGAAAATGTTCACTTTTTCCATCTTTGATTCCCCCCCCCTTTCACTTAGATTTCTACTATCATCCAACTTAAGAAATGTCAGGAAAGCATATGCTCCAGTGTTTATTATGTTTGTATAATGAAGTAGTGTATATACATAATACATTAAAATATGTCCATGGAAAGATTTTCTGTGTGCCCCTTCTCCAGTTCTCACAAGTTAGAAATGCATATCTTGTACTTTGTAACAGTTGCCAAAGAAAAGAAGACGTATAGATGCCAGTTTATGTAGCATTTAATATATTTATTCTGGGCAAAAAATGCTGAGTTATTCTGGAATCAGGAGATAACAGTTTTAGTGGTTTTGTACCATTATCACAAAGAGTAAAAGATAGAGTAAATAGCTGGGTTCAGACACTGCACTGTTTATTTTTACCTAGGTTTATTGAAAAATATCATATTGGATTCATACATATTGCTAAAATATAAATTATAACTTTCAAACTTCACACTAAATGAAATTCACATGAGTACCTTTGTGATTTGGAAATCCAGCAAATATCTTGCATTTAACACCACATTATTGTTTTTATATATCAAGGCTATTAATTGTACTATTGTGACTGACAGCAAGTGATGTAGGAACATGTCCTTCTGTCTTTGAATTGTCTTCTCTTAGAGCAAATGACCTGAAAAACTGTGAGTCCTAAAATGAATTTGGTCCACTTCCCCATACAGAACAAAACAGCTAATTATTCAATTGGGTTAGATATGGGCAAGAAATAAACACATTACTTTTAATAATTTCATTTTAATCTATATATCAAATACAAAAAAATATAGAATCTTGCCACTTTATGAAAATAAAACATTTAATTAGAAATAAACAATCCAGGTTCTGGTAATTTTATTTCCTTCTTAGCTTTTTAAAAAAATAGTTTCTTCTGAATGGTATATAAATGTGGTTTATTTCTGTGTGTCTATTGATGGCTGAAGTAAGAAGGAAACAAAAAGATCAGAACACATGTTCTTTAGCAACCAATTCCCAGATAAAGGCACTAGCAAAATGAATCAAAATTAATGCCAATAGGTGAAAAATTGGGTTACCTATTGATTTAAGGAATATCAATGTCATATTTGTACTGAATTCATTAAATATATAGTTATTTGTATACCAAAGAATATAACACATATGTACAATAAGATGTAATATAAATAAAATCTACATATATAGGTTTCCTTTATAAAGAGAGTCTTCTTCCCAGATTAATGTATAACTGGAATTCCAGTTTATATATTTGGAAAATATTTTCAGAAAATATTTTTTTTGTTTAGACAATGTGTATGTGGTTCTTTGATTTTGAGAAAATGCAATTACTAATTAATAAGGGAGATTGAATTTTATAGATCTGGAGCTAGATCATTATGCTTATCTATAGTCAAATATTAAATACTGGAAGACAGTGTTAATTTTCTGATTTTGGAAACTTGTTTAGTTTGTGTATGCATGTGTGTATATGTGTGAATGTCTTGGGGCGGAGTTAAGAGAGGAATCAGCCTAGAGTCATTATGTTCTCACAAGCAGTCCAGTCCCTCTTGAATTTTGTTAACTCTTTTTAATGCCAATGTAGCATTAACTAGTGACTAAATGTGTATAGACATGAGCTATAAATTAGCTTAACTGGAATTTAATGTGTAGTCTTGAGTCTTTGCACCTGGCAGATGTCACCCAAAGGCAATATTTACAGTTACACCATTTATTAACAACATTGTTTGGACCAAAAGCATTTTCAACTTCTCAGATCCCTTAGGTACTAGAACAACTTATTATACCCTTTAAAACTAAAAAAAACCCCTAATATTAGTTTTTATGGATATTTGTTATCAATAAATCAGTTTGATATGCACACTCTAATAAATGAGTGGAATAAAAAAGTAAGAGTTACCTATATTGTCTAGATGACAGGAGAGTGTTTTAAACTCTATAGGAAGTATGTTAATGTCAAATTACTCCTTATACAACAAATAATATTTAGAACTTACTGGACTCCATTATGTTTGTATAGAAAAGGACTTTCAAAAACAAAAATTGTTGGAAGTGTAATAAGGATAATACTTTTTACAGCATCTATTCTACATTGTCCTAAACTTACCATGTTTTGGAGAAAGAGGTGCAGAGGTGGGTTCCTACTGGTTCTAACCAGTTCTTTAGAACCATTAGTAACTTGGCGATGATTATTTGCATATTGCCCCCCATAATCTGGGTCATTTTACCAACCTCGGAACGATGGAAGGCTGAGCTAATTTTGAGCCCTGCCAAGATCAAACTCCAGGCTGTGGATAGAGTTTACCTGCAATACTGCACTTTAACTACTGCGCCACCAGGTTCTGGTTTAAAATTTTATTTTACATTTTAGACCAACACCTCTCAGAAGTAATATAGAAACACTGTGTTCTGAAACTATTATTATTCTGGATTTGTTTCCAAGTTCATACAGCATCAATTGCATACTATAACCGCTTCAGTATGTCAGAACAATTGATGTAACTCCCACCCTACCATATACTGTTCCCATTTGTGACAAGTATGGTTCATTATGGAACATGCCTATCATTATTTTTAGTACAGAGAAATGTATTTAAGGAAACTGAAGAAATTGACATGCCTGAAATGGCTGGTCCACATTACCTCATTGTGCTTCAATTTCTTTCCTCCTTCAACACGATTCACATTGGGAGCTACATTGACGCCACAATGCAGAACCTCAAGCATCTCTTCAAAAGAATGAAATTCTACACTTAATCCAGTTTTTTTGAAGCCAGCACACTGTGCCATGAGTAAAACTTACTTTCTTAACAACTCAGATATATTATTACTTAATGCATATTTAATTGTGTTATACTTACTTTGGTTCTTTTCCTTTGAATTCACTGTGGGAATAGATGTAGGTTTAGATGAAGATCTCTGTGAAAATGTAGCTTTATTATTGGTTAGGAATCAGAATAAATAAAAAAAACTCTAGCATGATCTTTTCCTCCCATAGATCTGAATGCTATCTGGAAGAAATCAGCCTTTATTTTTCTTGGCAAAGTTCATTTTTTCAAGTGTAAAAGACTGTTATACTGTTTCTGGCATGGGAAGGTTTTTTAGTTAAATCAATTGGTTTATACTTTATTATGTATTCCTTAATGAGAGTATGTTGAGGATTTACCATGTGTCAAGTCTAGAGGTTTGGGACATCTGGGGTGCTAACTGCAGAGAAAGCATTATATGTGAAAGTTTCTCTAATAAGAAAGAAAAGAAAAAAGACATTTCACGATACATCTGGTGTTCTATATTATTAACATGAAACATTTTTTATCATTTGCTGAACATTTTATCTTTTGCTAATAAAATCCAAGAATCTACATGGATAAAGATGAACCTGACATGGTGTAACACTGTACTCTGAAATGGTTGGTGATCTGAGAGATGTGCTCCAGAGTAAGAATTTATGTCAGAATTTATTTACAGAACATATTAACTCTGGCTTACTTTTTGAAGTAAGTAAAGGAAGAGCGAATGAATGTTCATTTTGGCTGGGTTTTTGTGTGTGCTCTTTTTCTAATTCCTTTTCAGAATGTATGCACTATACAGAACCCTATACAATACAATCTCTCTACAGAGCAATGTTGGTTGTATTGTGTAGCAACTGCTTGAAAAACTGTTTTGTGGCACCAGATCATAAGAAAAATATTGGAACCAAAATCACTAAAAGAATGTCTTTATAAAATTTCTTTATGTAATTTCTGAAGCAGGCATGTTTTATTCTAAACTATTTAGTTGTTCACTCTTATAAAGCTGAATTGGAATAAGAAAAAGCAACCAGAATAATAATTGAGTTAAAATATTTGTGTTTGTGTGTCAGAAAAAAATAAAATGTGTGTGGGAGGGCACACTTCAAAAATTGCATACAATTTGGAGAAGGTGGATTGAGATGATGTTTTTCCCCTCATCTCTCAGAATGCTAGAATTCAGGAATTTTCAGGGAAATTGATTAGAAAATTCTAATCGGGACAGAGTTGTTTTCCTACGTAGCACATAATCAAATTATATCTTATTTGAAAGAAGGAGATGATGATATCTTAAACAGCTTTAAAAAGGATTACATAAATCCATGGAGGAGGAGACAATCGGTGGTAACTGCTAAGTAGAATTTTTGCATGCAAAAGGAATGTGATATTGAATATCATTATTCAACGGTAACAGGATTTACAGATATTTTACTTCAGCTCAGCAGGACATGTAAATATGCCCTTTTCTTTCTTTCCAATAAGGAAGGGCATTTATGTTTTTATCTCTAGCAAAAAAAAAACCACTGTGTTTTTACTGGACAGTTTGTCCAACATGTACATCTTGAGTGGTGTACCATTTCTGTTAAGCGAGAGAGATGCAGACTCACAGTGAGCATCTGCCACTTTGTGTGTGTCTCCTCTGGAATTCTGTCTGTGTGTGTATGTATCCACCCACCCACCCATCCATCATCTATAAATAATATTAATGTAGTATTAAAGTTCACAGTCTCCTAGTTTCCAACCTGATGCCTTAACCACTAGACCAAACTGGCTCTACAGTATCTGAGTGTGTGCGTGTGTGTGTGCGTGCGTGCACATGTGTATAAGTAAAAGGCATTGGCCGTCCAACTCCAGTGGACTTTGGGCAGTGTATAAAACTAGGGAAAACATAAAAACAGTTAAAAAATTGAGTCAAAGAGGCAGACCAGATTAAAATAATGTTTATAGATAAGAAAAATAAGAACAAATCAGGGCCCCTTGAACCAATAATAAACATCAGCATTTATCATATATTATTTTTTAAAGATGTCAGCTATTACATTTATACAATGAAATTTTCATGATTTCATATTGATGACGGTTGAAAACTGTTGACAGCTTATCGATTGCAGCAAAGATAAAGACTATACAACACATAGTTATGTACATGCACACTTCTCATATTTTGATTCATATTCCACTCTTGTTTTTCTCCAATTATTTATGAATTTAATGGCTTCTATGGCCATCCATATTAAAAAACATAGCTTTAGATATCTCATAACAACATTGGATAATTTGTCAGGAACAAGTCTTCTAAACTAATCTTATCTCACTTTTTAAAAACCAAATAACTTTCTTGGCAACTGTGGGAATGCTTAATAGATTGTGGGGTTGAAGAATCTTGATTTCTTCAGCATAGTATTTAAATATGTGATGATATTCTGATTAACAGGATACTTAAATGAGAACAGGATGGCATAACAATCAAGCAGATGCATAGATAGCTGGAAAATTGATGAGCTCTCATTGAGTACTGTTTAGTTCCTTATCAAACTGAAGAGAGATTATCAGGGGATGATGTAAGAGTACTGTGTTCTATCTTCTCTTCAGTAAATTTATTACTAAATAATAGAATATTGGATAGAGATATGAAAGAAATTATTATCAGATGACATTACATTAGGTGGAATTGTCAATATCCCAGAAGATAAAAATAATAATATTATCTCAATACTTAGAATAGGCTCAAAACAATAGAATGAAATTTAACAGAGACAAGTATGAAGTTCTTCATTTAAGAAATATACACCATGTGTGTAGGTATAGGGTAGGGATATTTGACCTGATAATGATACTTATAAAGAAGATATTGTAATAATATTTGGTTTATAAACATAATAAATCATCAGTGATACGGCCGCAAGGTAATCAAATGCAAGTTTAAGCTGCATCAACAGAAATATAGTTTATAGACCCTAGGAAATAATTGGCCTACTTCATTTTGCTTTGGTTACATACCTCCACCCCACTTTTAGCTGCTGTGTCCAGTACTGGGAATCACTCTTTATGAAGTAATGGAATGAAGAGAAACTGGAACAAGTTTATAGGAAGGATAGTGGTGATTCATACTATTAAAAAGGCAACTGGTTTGTCGCATTGTATATATGTGGGACTCCTTGAAGACCACTACAAATCTACAGTTGATCCAAAATGTAGCGGCTCATGTATTGACACCTGAAATTTGCCACAGTCTTATTTATTGGTATTGTAAGGCCTACATTGGTTGCCAGTAGACTACATTGACTGTAATTTCAAGTGCTGATTTAATTTAGGGAATCCTATATGAGTTAGTTCCTGGAGTACTGCTTTCTCCATATTAAATTGAGCCATCCAATGCTTGCTCCCTACAGCATCTATTACTGAGTGGTCAAGATGTTTGGGTCTTATAAATAACCCCTACACTATGGAATAATCTTCCCCACAAGTCCAGATTAGTGCCCAGCCTCATGGCCTTTCAGAAATTGGTGTAAAATGAGATCTTCTAGAGGCATTTGAGTAGTAATGGATGAGTGGAGATGATATAATATTGTGGCATTACTTTGGATTTGTGTCATAGTTTATTTTTTAATTCTTATGATAGGACTTTTCAAATACTTGTGCTATCCAAGTTAATTTATCTTTATGATGAACACAGTGAAATTACAGAAGTGCAGGTTCCAACTAACAGGTTGGCAGGGGATCAATTTCTGAAATAAGTGATGACCTCCCATCTTATTTGATTCCTTGCTTAGGGGATGGCTTTGATTAATGGGCTGAGTGGCTATAGCTTATAATACTAGGCTTATTTTTTCTGACCATGTTGTATGGTAACTAATATATATGATAGGAAGTTTCCTTGTGATATTAATATGTTTGTGGTGGGTGTAGGTGATAAACTGTAATTCCCTCCTGTGCTATCCAAGTTAATTTATCTTTATGATGAACACAGTGAAAAAAAATTAAAATTGATTGATCATGTTGTTTTTAATTGAATCTCCACAGATATTATGGGAAGTTATTTTCCAGTACTTCTTCAGAGGATTGCAATTATAATTAGCCTTATTTTGCAAAAGATACCTTTAAGATGTCTAATGTAGAATAACTAATTTTATTTATAGATCACAATTTCAAAATCAACAAAGCAAATCTACATCTAGACATCCTTACCCAAACTGGTACCCTTCAAGATTCCAGTGTTTTACTCCTACTATAGCCGGAGGGAACTAGGTTAATGAAAGTTGATCTAGACCATCCTTGATAAAAAGATTAGGCAGGTTATTTTATTGCATTCTAGGGAAGGTGGCTTGCAAACTAATTAGGAAAGCAGAGTAGTTTATTCCCAGTAGACCTTGAATGTCAGTGTGGAGACAAAGAATGGTTTTTGAGGGAGGAGATTTTATTTCCCCTTCAGTCACTGCATATTTTCATTTGGAAGCAGATGGATATTTCTGCTAACCTTCATAAAGGAGAAAATGGCAGAGGTAAATAAGGTATTTTTTCCTGATCTAAATAGTATTAGGATGACAGACCTTAAAAGAGGTCTGGAAATATGAAAAGAGTTCTTAGAAAAGGGCTTACCTGGACTGGGTATTTTGGTAGAGTAATCTTTTTTAGAAGTACCAAGTTGAAAAGAACAATATATGTTGACATCTCTATATCATAGGGATGGAAGAAAACTACTTAGGCAATGAATTAAAAGTATCACAAAGTCTCAATCTTTGTGACAACAATCATTATAAAGACATCCCAAACCGCATAATACAGAATAAATATTACTATTTGACGTATTGCCTAATAGATTACCTGAGCAACAAATAGTACTGAAATAATATATTTTCCATCTTTTTCCCTAGTCATTGCTACCTTTTTGGGTACATGAAAGTTGATACAAATGTGCCACTGTAAATTATAAACAATAAAGAACATAGGATTTTGCTTGTTTGTTTGTTTTGTTAAAGGAGGGACAACAATGTTGACAACCACATTTACCACTGAAACCTATGAAAAATTAATATTGAATTCCTGTAAGATATGGCCTTCTTTTTTAATCATAATTTTACAAATTATTTATAGCAGTGAAGCAGGAGTTGTGATGCTGTGGATTGTGGCAATGTTTATGTAGTAGCATATATAAGTTTACATGAGTATACTTCTTTGTATTCAGGATAATACCAGTATAATCATACAAATACTATTTGCTTACCAATTTACCAAAATAAATATTTGCATTGCTTTGACTTCCACAACCATCGAACTCTATTTATCTATGAAAATAAAACTAAATGTGCGTAAAGAGTAGCAAGAGTGGAATACAATGTCAGTCTTGAGAAGTGAAAAAGATAATTTGCTGTGTCACTTCAAAGTATAATTGGCAAAAATAGAATGAGCCATCTATATATATGGGACTGTCACTTCTGTAAGCTATACTATTTTTCTAATTGAAAAAAAATAGGATTAATATTTTTTTATAGTGGCAGGATATTATTCTATATTTGTGGAATTCAGGCTTGATTATTATGATGTAAGAACACTTTAAGATGCATTGCCTTTTAAGCAGATGACCTATATATGGATATGAGTTCTCCAAAGGATGCATTATAATCACTTTCTTTGAAATCAAAAATATTGGGAAAAGTTGAAGGAAATAGAAGAGGCCAACAGTAACTCAATTGTAATAGCAAAGAAACCCCCACAGAGAGATCTAAAAGGCCAAGTTGAGAACATATCATCCTGAAGAGAACCTGTCTTTGTGCTGACTAAGGGTTGACACTGCCTTCATAACATTTGACCAATATTGGAAAGGCATAAACTTAGACACTGCAGAATAGTCATAAACAAATTTGATAGCACTCATCTCATACTCAACTTCCAATGCCATCAGAAGATTAGAACTAGGCTGTACCTCATTTGAAGTCCAGTCAAGTTTACTTTGTCTAAGATTCTGGCATAAACAATTCATGTGGAGAGTATCATTAATGCATCTCATTGAATCTACCCTGAAAAAAAAATTAAATCAAAATCTGAAACAATATGCACTGTCAATACCAGCCCTACTTCTTTAGGCTTAGAAAAACCCTGATAGACGTAAACATAGTTAAGTCCAAAATGTTTGGTACCTTCTATGCAATATTAATGGTATAATCCCTACACACATGTTAATGATGTGCTCTATTTTAAAATTCTGTCATTTGATCGTTGTGATGAAATCCCAGGAGGGAGGGTCTGAATTCCAAAGGAGGAAAGGACAACAGTTCAAATAGTGAACTGTGAGAAAAATAGAATGAAGACAGCTTCTTCCTAATAGTTCCCAGACTAAATGCCATGTGGGGTAGTAACATGCTTTAGTTTGACAAGATTGTGTCCAAATGAAGAGCAATAAAGAAATCTGCTTGGAAGAATAATAATTCTTCCTTTTTAAGGTGAAACTTTTTAAGGTGGACAATCAATCATTTCAATCAATCAATTAATTAACCAATGAATCAATGAATGAATCAAACAAACAAACAAACAAACAAACAAACAAACAAACAAACAAACAAACAAACAAACAGAATAGTAACCTGTTTGGGATGTCTGTTCTTCTATTGCTTCTATTGCTTCATACTCAGTAGCTAGTAAAACAAATACGGGTACTTTCTGTATTACTGGAGCTCATATGGTCAACTGTCTTAAGGTCCCATCCCTGCAGGACTGTCATCTGATGGTTTTCCTTGGTGGTGAGCATTTTATGTTGCTGTTGCCATTCTCTGAAACTTCTTCCCAGTGGAACATCATGCTGTATATAACTTCTTTCTCTTTCAACTAGCTCAGGAGAAAGATGCCTAATAAATAGTTGGTAGAATCTGTGACTCACAGAGCTTATTTGTAAGGATTTTACATTTGTATCTACTGGTTGTTTTAAACAAAAATATTCTTAGTCACCTAGAATCTCTGGGAATGGATAGCATACAAATATAGTTAATAAATAAGAGATTAAAGAAAGAAATAAGAGATTAAAGAAAGAAATAAGAGATTAAAGAAGGATATCACTATATAGGCCATTAATTCCATATGCATATCTTTTTTTATTCTTGTAAACTTAATTTAAATTCTGCGAGAAAAATAAGCTCTGCATGAAGAAAGATTTAGTTCTTTTGCCTTTATACAAACACTTGCTCATAGTTGTTCATTTTTGCTCACTTTCTTTCTAACGATGGGAGGTTATAGTTCTACCATAGCCTTGAAACTTAATTTTTTTTCTTCTAAAAATTTGGTAGTTATTTTTTCAGAACTAGAATTAAGACTGAAAACTCATGAGCCATGAAATTCAGTGGATGAATTTAGGCCAACCTCTGTGTCTTTACTATACAAGGTTGTTCTGAAGAGATTATGCATTCTGCCCTTTGCTGAAAGAAGAGGATTAAATAAAATAAAATAAAAAATCCATCACCAGTTTTCAAAGCCTTCCCTTTTTTAAATCATTCTTTCCTCAGTTGTAATTAAAGCATGGAGGCTGCTAAATTCTGTATCTTCTGAACAAAATGTGTAGTTCATGGATTGGCTCCATTAAGAGTCATCAATCAATGTCTTGTATAGAAATGTATGTAAAAGTAAATGATCATACCTAGTGAACATTCTGCTTTCTTTTGTTTTCACAGAGAAGTCACTTGTTACATTTTTCTGTCAGCACAAGCCAAATATTTTATTCCCTATTGGTAGTCAAACTATATTTTGAACTATTGTGTTCCTAATTCAGTTAAAGAGTGAGAATATATTAATATGTGCTACTTTGTAGAATGAGGATAGCAATAGCGCTTAGACGTATATACCACTCCATAGTGCTTTACAGCGCTCTCTTAAGAGGTTTACAGAATCAGCATATTGCCCCCAACAATCTGGGTCCTCATTTTACTGATCTCGGAAAGATGGAAGGTTGAGTCAACCTTGAACTTGGTGAGATTTGATCTGCCAAACTGCTGGCAGCCAGTGATCAGCAGAAGTAGCCTGCAGTACTGCGCCACCGCGACTCATATTCATTGTCTGTCTGCCTGAGGTTTACAGAATCAGCCTATTGCCCCCAACAATCTGGGTTCTCATTTTTACCGACCTCAAAAGAATGGAAGGCTGAGTCAGCCTTGAGCTGTTCAGGATTGAACACCTGGCAGTGGGCATTACTGCATTCTAACCACTGCAAAAGGTCCAGCACTTTAGCTGCAAGGACCATTACAAACCCAAGAAAGAAATCAGTTATGCTTTCCTTTGATCTCTTGGTCGGATACCATCTGCTGCAACTCTTACCACTAAGCCTCTTAGAAGCAGAGCTCTCCCCCTCCCAGAATGATTTCTTTCTTGACGCCATGTGCCCAAAGCTCTGAAGTTCCTGCTGTTTTGTATTAGAGCACCATGTCAAGAAAATGCAACTCCTGGGTTCAAATGCTACCTATTTGCTCGTTTTATCAGTTATTTACCTTAGAAGGATTTTATTATGCTAAATCTACAAGCTGTGAATAAATTGGTATGCAGTAAATTTATTCCTTTTAAAAGAGAGACTTTCATGCTGGGCAAAACTATTTAATAAAAAAAAAGAAACATTTATACAAAAAGCAATTATTTTGCCAGCATATTTTTTTAATGTATTCTCAAAGCTGGCACTGTAGATTCTCTATATTTGTACTTCAATACAGTACAAGCTTTTTTTTTTTTTTAGTGGCCATGATACTATTTGTAAGTTTTGATTTTGAAGTGAAACATGGTTCATTTCAACAACTGAGTCATGGATTACTAAATACTTTCAAGTAAATTAAGGATAATCTCATAATGTGTGCACAATTGATTTGCGTTTTTCTCTATTAATGTCAGGCCCTAAGAACCAAGAATGACACCTGAAGTTACTCCTGAGCAGCTTCCTTTATTTATTCTTTGTTATAAATAAATCTTGCCAGACTAAAGCAACTGTTTATATGACTATAGATATAGTCTGGGAAATGCTACGGAGGAGACGTTTTAACACTCTTCCTGCTGACCAAAATTTCCAAGCACCACAGTCTCTTTGTCCTGTTGCATGCAGCCTCTCCCTCCTGAGAAACAGAGTACATGCCACCATAGTTAGGTTCCTGTGGTACCTCCATATTATTTCACTACTACATGGTTGTTTAAATGGGACAGTTTAGAGCTCTAAAAGACATCATCATGAATTTCAGGATCACAGTCTGAAAAACATATAAATGAAACCTGTTCATACCTAGACACCTTTATGGGATCTGTATTCACTCAATGATGTCAACTAATTCTTCCTTTTTTATTTCTATATATTCCCCTTGACTATGGGATCAAGTTTTCTTATAAGGTTAAACAATATTGACAAATACTTGAATAGTATGTAAATGACAGTATTCTTAAAATATAGCAATAGCACTTAGATTTATATACCGCTTCAGAGTGCTTTACAGCCCTCTATAAGCGGTTTATAGAGTCAGCATATTGCCCCCAACAATCTGGCTCCTCATTTTACTGACCTTGGAAGGATGGAAGGATGAGTCAACCTTCAGCCGGTGGGATTTGGTCTGCCAAACTGCTGGCAGCCAGTGATCAGCAGAAGTAGCCTGCAGTACTGCACTCTAACCACTACACCACCGCGGCTCATAGTCATTCTCTCTGTCTGTCTGTCTGTCTGTCTGTCTGTCTGTCTGTCTGTCTGTCTGTCTGTCTGTCTGTCTATCTTTCTATCTATCTATCTATCTATCTATCTATCTATCTATCTATCTATCTATCTATCTATCTATCTATCTAT
>JANHFT010001462.1:392114-402425 GCA_032467955.1 Pseudoxenodon macrops
ATTTTAGCGCATGCGCTCAAAAGCTTGATTGGGCTTATTATCTGGGGAGGTCTTATTTTCAGGGAAACAGGGTATATGTATATGTATATGTATATGTATATGTATATGTATATGTATATGTAGGAGCCGCACCACCATTAATCGGCATAATAAAAGCAAATGGGATAATTACAGATAGGAAGCAGGGGGTGGACCCATCACGTACGCAATGACGAAGTTGATTGGAAAAGTATAAATGCATGGTTGATTTCAGTGGGTTTTAAAATACTCTTGACGATGTTAGCAGGGGCTAACGAAAGCTTTGTATAATAAATTTTATAACGTTCCGGAGATCACGATATCTGTGGACTCTTTTGTTAATATGTATATGTGTATGAAATTGAAAAGCAAATTATGGGATGAATTGCTAATTAACTTGTAATGAGTGAGCTGGGATACACAATGGGGCCTCTGTGGAATGATGAATCTTGTTGGAAACCTGATGAATGATGAATCTTGTTGGAATCTTGTTGGAATTCCATTTTCTTTACCAAATATGGACGCTTCTAGCATAGCAGCTACATTGGTACTACTGGTGCTCTGACATGATAGGAAACAGGAATATTAAATGCTTTTGCTGCACAAATAAAATGTCATGAGGGGGAAACTGGAGAGATATAATGATAAGAGATTAAAGAAGAATGCAGTTGTTTGAAACTTTAAAACACTTTAATGTGCAGATGATGTTTAGTGCTGAGAACATGAGCTTTGTATGCATTGATTAAAAATTGTTAATAGTTTCTCAGTGGTCTAAATATTTGAAAAATACTTCATCAGTGATCTTACATATATGAAGACTTTAATGTATCCTGGGTGTAAGGATCTAGGTTACTGATTAACTTCTTTGAAATATCTCAGCATTTTTAATGTAATTATTTGCCTTCTGATGATGTACTGTAGTTTTTCTTTGACAAAGATGTCTTCTGTGTAGAAATAGGATACTACTAACTGATAGAATAAAAACTTACTTCATTTCTGCATCTATGAAAACTTATCTGGATTCTTCATTGATAATATGATTATTTCTTGGCAAACTTCTTAAAGATTATTTCCCCTATAAAGGTTTATCCTTTAAACCTTGTTATTTGCGAGAAGAATAGAATTGTGTTTACTACACTACATTATGGTAAAGGTTGCCAAGCCATGACACACAAGAAGAACAGAGTTAACCAAACTATTGTTTAACTCACAGTGCTCCTCAGCTTACATGAAGCTTTCTCTATTACATTTATGTTATCGTGAGTGTTCTTATGTAATGTAGTGGGGTAGATATGAGTCCAGTTCCAGGATGCCTTGACTAATTTCTATTCTGATGAAATTTGGATTATTAATTTTATAAAAAATCTTATTTGAATAGGAAAGAGCAATTGAACAAGGGATGGACTGGCTGCAGATGTTTTTCCAGAAACCATCAGGATCACCAGTGACTTGCATGGAACAGGGATAGATGATAGCAATAGCAGTAGCACTTATGTACTGCTCGACTTTACAATACTCTGGGTGGTTTACAATATCAGTGTATTTCCCCCAACAATCTGGATCCTCGTTTTATCAACCTTGAAAAGATGGAAGGCTGAGTCAACTTTGGGCCCTGTTAGGATTGGATTCCAGGCTGTGGGCAGAGTTTGCCTGTAATACTGCAAATAACATCCTGTGAGTGATGATAAGAGCTGTTCTCAAAGATCTCTCTTGGGCATGATAAATTCTAATTATCAGTCAAGCACAAATGGACTCCAGGGGATGGTAGAGGACAGGAAGGCCTGGAGGAACGTTGTCCATGGGGTTGCGATGGGTCAGACATGACTTCACAACTAACAACAACAACAAGGTTCTTCAAGAGTAATTTCAGATGCACTGTGAAGCCAATGCAAATTTGGACCTTAGGAGCAAAGTCCTTCTTTGGGTATAGGGAATTCAGACCATGCCAGTCATACTTCTTTTATATTTTCCATGTGGTCTCCCGGATCAGTAAGGTGTGATCAAGATGACTTGAGCCGGTAACTGGACCTTGCAGTTCACTCTGTGAGGGTCAGCAACACATACCCTACGATTCCAAACCTCATTTGCTTCTGCTTTTTCTGAAAACAAGCGAGATAACCGCCAGTAGTTTCTCTTTGTGACGATGTTGACCTGGAGGGTTAATCTGGTGGAAGATTTTTGAAACTTGAGCGCGCTCTTCTTGCAACAGATGCTCTAGGCTCAGCCATTCTACCAACACATTTGCTGAGCCCTTAAAAATATTCTGTTGCGTAAACTGGAGAGAACATCTCTACTCACCTTTTTGAAAACCTCTGAGTCTGTTCCTCTCCAATGACTTATAGGACGGAATTACTGTAATGAGATTTAAAGTAGATGCTTTCATCAGATTTCACAATAGTACCATAGCCTTAAAGGTTATGATGATGTACCACTAAGACTGGGATGACCAGCCTCCATCAACTCTTTTAGCTCATTCTACTTCTCAAGTTTGAGATTGTGAGAGTGAAACAGAGATTTAAAAAAACACCTCAGATGCCTTCTAGAGAAAAAATGAGCTAGAATATAAGGTCAAGTCTTTACTTTTAAAGCAGGACCACACTATGCTGTCAATTGCATAACCCGCTTACAAAGATACAATCTTAAGCATATTTTTGATGGTTAATCAGTTCCTGCTTTAACACTACATTCAAATAAGACAATTAGTGATGGTTCTTTATTATATGAAATCTTTATTCTAGCTCAGCCAGCCAGTTTGTTCTGGTGGTTAAGGCACCAGGATAGAGGTAGGAGACCATGAGTTCAAGTCCCGTGTTGGCCATGAAAGCCAGCTGGATTATTTTGGGCCAATCACTAGGAGACTATGAGTTCTAAGCCCGCCTTAGCCATGAAAGCCAGCTGGATGATTTTGGTCCAGTCGCTCCCTCTCAGCCCAACCCACCTCACAGGGTTGTTGTGGTGAAAATAGGAGGAAGATGTGTTAGATATGTTTTCCACGTTGGGATATTTGTAAAAATAATACAGGTAAGATACAAACCAATAAATACCATATTTTTCGGAGTATAAGACGCACCTTAGTTTTTGGGGAGGAAAATAGGGGAAAAATTCTGCCTACCAGGTATTCATCTGGATAGCGTCTTTAGTCTGGTCAGCACATTATTTTATCCCCTGGGTAGGGCTGAAAAAAAAGCTTCTAAAGCACAGCTGATGGAGAGAAGCAATGAAAAAAGCCTGCAAAGACTTAGGACTGAAAAAAAAGCTTCTTTGGAGGGAGTAGCAATGAAAAAAGTCTGCAAAGATCGCTTCACTCACCTCGTTAGGTTTGAAAAAAAGCTTTGAAAAAGCTACATTCTGAGTATAAGACACACCCAAATTATCAGCCCCAATTAGGGGGAGAAAAGGTGCGTCTTATACTCAGAAAAATATGGGTAGGTGTTTCCGCCTGCTTTCAGTGTGTCCCACGGAGAAATTGCTGCTGTGCTGAATCTCGTAGTCTCACGTCAGCTTTTAACTAAAATAAGACAATTTAGTCATGGGTGTTTATTATGTGAAAATTTTTATTCTAGCTTTAGCTAATACAGACCAAATTGGGACTATTAACAGTGCTAGATTCATGGACATTGCTGGAGTACATTTTAATAGGAGCAAAAAAAAAACCACTGGGATTTCATCACATGACATACACAACATTTTTGTAATGCGAAAGTCACAGCATAGGCATTTATAGATATTGTGCTTTCTCAGTGATTTAGAAACACCACATTCATTTTGGACAATTTGGATTAACCAAGGAAGAGACGCATTCTAGATGTTTGACTGCAGCTGACACAGAGTGCATAATGAGAATTGGTTGACGTCTAATTGCTACATTATCTGCCCCAGGAAAACCTTCAGTAGACCTATCTCAAAGGTGTTTTTCCAAAAGACAACTAGAGTACCTTGGGGTTTTTTCTCCTTGAAAATGTTTTGCTTCTCATCCAAGAAGCTTTTTCCGTTCTGGCTGAAGGGTTTATATTATTTGCAGTCACCAGGTCATTAGCAGAAGAATTGGAGAACGGAAGAAGCTTCTTGGAATGAGAAGCAAAATGTTTTCAGGGAGAAAACCAAGGAAGTCCAGTTGCCTTTTTGGAAAATCACATTTGGGACAACCACGACTGGGAGATTGGAGAATCTCCATAAGACATGCGATAGACCTATTGTTGAGTAGATCTGAAGACCAACAGCCTAACTCTTAACTCTGGATCTTAAGGCCCCTTATGAGATCTAGAAAGTGCGTTAATCATGGAGAAGTGCAGGATCCAACTTCCATGGCAAGTTCGGTTTGGTTTCCATCACCTAACCCAACATCTTCAAGCAGCTCATTGGATCAGAATAACAGAAGCGTTGGAAGGGACTTTGGAGGTCTTCTAGTCCAACCCCCTGCTCAAGCAGGAGACCCTACACCGTTTCAGAAGATTGAGATCTACACAACATTACTTGGGAATTCTTTTATTGTTCTTGGCTATGTGGCGTCTCACTCTTACCTTACTGTCGTGATCTTGAGCTGGCTCGATCATTTTACAAGAACATTGAAAAAGCACATTTAAGGTACAGGTAGTCCTCGAATTATGGCGATTGAGCCAAAAACGTCTATTGCTAAGGAGAGAAGCGACCTAGAACTAAGGAGATGAGTGAATTTTGCCCTGTTTTACAACTTTACTTGCCGAAGCTGTTAAGTGAATCACTGCAGCTGTTAAGTTAGTCACACCGTTGTTAAGTGAATCTGGCTTCCCCCGTTGACATTGCTTGTCAGAAGGTCACACAAAAGAGAATCACATGACCCCCAGGATACTGCCACCGTCATAGATATGAGTCTGTTGCCAAGCGTCTAAATTTTGATCACGTATCATGGGGATCTGCAAGTGTGCAAAACGGTCATAAGTCACTTTTTCAGTGCCGTCGTAACTTTGAGTGGTCACGAAGCAAACTGTTGCAAGTTGAGGACTACTTGTAGTCTAAAATAAAATGGTTGGATGTGTGTTCAGAGAATGAGGCACGGGAAGAATCATGGAGACATCTTAATTAAAAATAATAAAAAATAGCACCCCCATTACTAGCCTAGACCTCCTCACCAAGTCTCTGTATTTATGTGACAAGTGTATAAAAACAATTTCAGTTGCATCAATAAAATATTTTCTTCCAATTTACCTTGGAAAATGACTATTGCTTTGAGGGCGGCCTCTGTATTCAAACACCACTCATTTCCTCATCAAAATTCAGTGCGAGCAAGATTAGTGCAACAGACCTTAATTTAGTATTTTTTGGATAAACTCTTGAATATAGAGTCAACCTGTCCCTTTATTTGGGAGACGTGGTTGTGGGGTGAGTTTCAGGGCCAAAGTTACAGTGCTTATTTATAGATTTTGTCCCTTCTTTTTCTAGATCCTTTAATGTGCTCGGTACAGTAAATTGCTCTAGGTATTAAATATGAAGAATAAGCAGCAGTTACAAATATAACAACAGCAACAGCACTTAGACTTATATACCGCTTCATAATGCTTTACGCCCTTCTCTGAGTGATTTACAGAGTCGGCCTATTGCCCCCCAACAATCTGGGGTCGTCATTTTACCGACCTTGGAAGGATGGAAGGCTGAGTCAACCTTGAGCCCCGTCAGGATCGAACTCCAGACTGCGGGCAGAGTTTGCCTGCAATACTGCATTCTAACCACTGCGCCACCAGAACTACTGAATATATTTAGTAAAAAGGACATTGCTCCATTTGGATGTTAAAGCTTATCAATGACTTCATTCCCACTGAGGTAAAGCAGGGAAGATCCCCGATATTCTGAGGTAAAAGATGGGATTTAATGTAGCTGAGGATCAATGGGAAGCAAACTCAACCGTTCACGGCAGGAAAATAAGAGTTTAGTGCTCAATCCATGGATCCAATAAATCAAAAGAACGACTGTAGGGACAACGGTTTTCTATTAATTTCTATTAATTTCTATTGTAGTTGAGGACAGGTTGTACCAGTGACATAAGAGAGAGGTGGATTCTGTACCTTTTTAATTTGATTCTGTCCCTTCCATAAAAGCGATCGATACATCCATATGTGTACATGCACAACCACACCGGGAAACTTTACTAAATGTGAAAAGCATCCCGTTGAGTCACAAATTACCTCAGGTCTTTTGGCTGCCACAGGAAGACTGTGAAGTGAAGTAAGAGTTCACTTATGGAAAAAAAATTTTTTTTTAGGGAAATAGCGCTTCATCGCTAGTCACAAAAAGTAAGAAACCTCTGTATTCTCATAACCTGCATTTTAATTCTGTTAAAAATTGTCAATATTATTGCAATAGGGAGCAAGCGCTTGCTGGGAATAAGCAAACTCTCAAAGCTGAAAAGGAATTTGGCTATTCACATCAGAGGTAGGATACAGCCGGTTTCGACCGGTTCAGGCGAACCAGTAGTAGCGACCTGCCACCGCCCACCCGCCCAGGCCCGTCCTATATCACTGTGCTTTTGATGCCACATACGTGTGGATGGCGCGCACGAACAAATTGTCATATTTTGTGATGACACACACATGCGTGGATGGCACATGCTCACATTTCCGGTGCTGGGCCAACCGGTTGTTACAATACGTGAAGCCCAACTGATTCACATCGGTGGTGAAATCCACATTTTTTTACTACCGGTTTTGTGGGCGTGGCTTGGTGGGCGTGGCAGGGGAAGGATATTGCAAAATCCCCATTTCCTCCCCACTCTGGGGCCAGCCAGAGGTGGTATTTGCCGGTTCTCCGAACTACTCAAAATTTCCGCTACCAGTTCTCCAGAACCTGCCAGAACCTGTTGGATTTCAGCCCTGGTTTGAATTGATTGAACTGAAAAGCCTTGGAAGGAAGCAGTGACCAACGAGGGAAATGATTCACAAAAGGGGATTAAGATTTTCATGGAGGGAGTAAGAAAAAACAAACAAACACTTTGCTACTGGTTGTAAGAGCTTCTGGAATCACCAGCAGAATTCAAAAGCTGAATTCTGGGCAGTTACGGAGCATGAATGTTCAGGTGTGATGATGGTCTGCTTCTTCCGACAATCCTGGGGCGAAGAAAATGTCTTACCTTGACAACCGCGGAGTAAGTGCATTTCACAGCCGGCGTGTCAAAACAAGGGAAGAAGGAGCGGTTGCACACCGAATGGCCTTGGGTGAAAACAAATGGCTTGGAGTTGCCGTAGGTGAGCTCAGGATCCAGCCACCAGATCTGACAGAAGGGATGGAGAAAGACAACAACAGATAGATCAAACAGTCTTCGACTTACGGCCACCATGAAGCCCCAAATTTCTGTTGCTAAGTGAGACACTTGAGCTTTGCCCCCCCTTTTACCACCTTCCTTGCCACAGTTGTTAAAAGTGAATCATTCCATTTGGTAAGTTAATTCATAGGGTTGTTAAGTGAATCTGGCTTCCCCGCTGACACACAGAACCACCATCATCCCGCACTGCCCTACCCCTCACATGCGTGCAGGTCTCACTGAAGCCTCTGGTAGGCCTGTTGGGTCGTTTTTCATCCTCCCCAGGCTCCGGAGGCTTTCCTGAAGCCTTGGGAGGGTGAAAAACGGCCCAACGGAAGTTCGTTTCTGAACTTCCGGTAGGCCCATTGGTTCCATTTTTCGCCCTCCCCAGGCTCCGGAGGCTTTCCTGAAGCCTTGGGAGGGTGAAAAAACTGCCTCCCCCCCCCTCTAGAAGGGCAAAAATCAGCTGGCTAGTGCGCACATGCACGCTGGAGCTGACATAGGGCAATGTCTCACGTGTCCTCAGATATGGCTCCCTGTGCCATCACGGCTCTAACATCATCCCAGCCAGCAGTGCTATGAATGCATTTACTGAAGAAGATGGGATTTTAGCTCAAGAAGGGCTGGTTGGCTGGGAACAATGGGCATTTTAGTCCACTTGGGGAAGGCAGCATTACATAAAATCTTCATTTCTTGTGAGATCATCGAAGGCAAGTCAGTCTGATTCCCGAAAGTGTGGAATGGGTCTTCCAGGGTTACAGCCCATCTTCCCCCAAGGCTCATCACACATACGTCCACAAAAGGCACCCTGACATCCTTTCACAGGAAGAAACACAGGGAGTCCTCGACTTACGACAGTTCATTTAGTGATCGTTTGAGGGCACTGATAAAAAGTGACTTATGACCATTTTTTTCACTCTTATGACCACTGTAGCACACACCCCCCCAGAGTCACGTGATTTACATTGGGATGCTTGGCAACTGACTCATATTTATGACGGTTGCAGCGTCCCTTAAATCACGTGGTTTACCTAACTCAGATTTATTTTTTGCATTTTTTGCATTTGAAATGGAACGGCTTCCTAAGTCACTCTTTCTTTCCCTAACAAGAGCCTTCTGCTTTAACAGGGACTTTATTACCATATTTTTCAGAGTATAAGACCCCCTCCCTTTAAAAGTGGATGAAAATTTCTTATAGACTGAATATGGCCCTGTTTTTGGGCTCCAGAAACCTCCATACGTCGCATTTTTGCCCTCCCCGGCCCCAAAAAGCACTCTGCAGTCTGAAAACAGGCCCATTTTTGGTAAAAAAAGAGATGTACAGAGCACTGCAGAGTGCTTCTGGGGGCCAGGGAGGGCGAAAACATGAAGCGCAGAGGCCAAAAACCTTTTTCCCCCCCCCTCATTTTATAACTAGATCAAACAGCCATGGGATGCAAGCTCATTCCCCCTGCCTCAGTTTAAAGACCCTCTCTAAAACTAACCTCCAAAGATATCCTTTGTATTGGAAAAATATCAGTCCTGCCTGAAGTAGCTGACAACGTAGAGAAACACTGATAGAGATGCATTAAAAATAGAACTGCATGGAACAATATGCCGCCACCTTAAAATATGCCCCCTCTGGCCAGCCTCTTTGATCTCCTAGACAGAGAGAATAGAAAGTCTGGCCAAGGCATATTTCAAAATGGTGGCATGTCAGTCCATGGAATTCTATTTTTAATGCACCTATATAAACTACTTCATGGATAAAATGTCATCATCTAATAGAGAAGGGCAGGACAGTGAATTCCAAGTCCATCCCAAATGGAAAGTGACCGTCTCACAGCCATCCATTCCTCTGTGTAAAAGCATCTGAATCTTATTTATTAAATTATTATTGGTGTTATTAATTCAAATTAATGTACTGTATGCCGATCTTCAGGGACACCTAATACTTCACTGAAACAAGGGATGTTGTTTTCTTTTGCATTGAATTACATCTCAACAAGCAAAGGCTACATAAATCCACAATATTTTACCTAACTGAAGGAGGTTTTTACTCCTATGTTTACATGCAATCAAATATTAGTGAGAAAGTATCTTGGACTGAGAAGCAACTTACAGCAATCGAATAAAGGCAATCCTTGACTTACAGCCATTTCTTTAGTGACTGTTAGTGACTTATGACCGTTTTTTCACACAGCTGTTGCAGCATCCTCAAGGTCACGTGATCAAAATTCAGATGCTTGGCTCTTATTTATGACGCTTGCCATATCCCGGGGTCATGTGATCCCCTTTTGCCACCTTCTGACAAGCAAAATCAATGGGGGAAGCCAGATTCACTTTACAGCCGTGTTACTAACTTAACAACTGCAGGGATTCACTTAACAACCGTGGCAAGAAAGATTTTAACATGGGTTGGAACTCACTTAGCTCTCTTGCGTAGTAACAGGAATTTTGGGCTCAACTGTGGTCATAAGTCGAGGACTACCTGTATTCACTCCCTGAGTTATAGGAGGAAAAAATGTAACGATGATGGAAAAGCTTTCTCCAAATAACTTCCATCAGCTGTTCCATCTGCTGTTCCAAGGATCGGATGTTCAGCCAATACCAAAATAATTTTTATCTGAAGAAACAAGAATATTTATATCTATCCATGAAACCATCTGGAAGAATGGGGAATTGAGAAGAAGGCCTGTCCAGACATTGCTGAGAAAAGAGAATTAAACTATAGTGAAATTCTCTGGGGGAAAAGGATAGCAGAATGTAGAGAAGAATTTTTGTTCTTCCCTAAATCTCTCTCTCCATATATATAAACCAAATATCACTCACTCATCACGAAATCTTCACAACTGTAAAGCCTACAAACTTGAAATTTGGTATGTATGTTCCTCTTGGGTTCTAGGTGCTCGCTAAGAAAGGATTTTTCAAAATGACCATCAGATCATTAGTATTTCCTATACAGTATATTAACACGCTCTGATGCTAAGGAGTTAAGACATTCTACTCCCCCTCCCCACCTGAAAAGAACTCTGTTCCAACTG
>JANHFT010001462.1:408482-441686 GCA_032467955.1 Pseudoxenodon macrops
AATTGAGCCGAAAATTTATGTTGCTAAGTGAAACATTTGTTAAGTGAGTTTTACAACTTTTCTTGCCACAGTTGTTAAATTAATCATTGCATTTGTTAAGTTAGTAACA
Organism: Pseudoxenodon macrops; assembly: GCA_032467955.1. Taxonomy (NCBI): domain Eukaryota; kingdom Metazoa; phylum Chordata; class Lepidosauria; order Squamata; family Pseudoxenodontidae; genus Pseudoxenodon; species Pseudoxenodon macrops. The sequence continues at coordinate 408,592 of JANHFT010001462.1, forward strand.
TGGTTGTTAAGTGAATCTGGCTCCCCCATTGACTTTGCTTGTCAGAAAGGGGATCATGTGACCCGAGGACATTGCAACCATCATAAATATGAACCAGTTGCCAAGCATCTAAATTTTGATCATGTGATGGTGCTAAGTGCGAAAAATGGTCATAAGTCACATTTTTCAGTGCTGAGGTAACTTTGAACGGTCACTAAATGAACTGTCATAAGTCGGGACTACCTACATTATTAGAAAAATTTCAGTAATTCTGAAATCAAGTAGTTTTCTACAATTACTCCATTCTTGTATCTTTTTTCCTCTTTCCTTAATCCTTCCCCCTATGCAATTATAAAAATGTTTTCCATTTCCTTGACAGACTTTCCTTTTCAATATGAGAAAAATATTCTTGTTTGTTTGCCCATAATATCATCTACTTCCTATTTGAAAAAGCGACCCAGGATTGAGTTGGAAAGAATAACTTTGTTTAGGACAACACTGATGAGGGAGTAAGAAGCCAATTTTGGCTCTGAATGATTAGTAGCTATCAGTGCTGAAGCATTCAGGTGGAAGGACTACAAGAAGAAGGAGAAACCAAGTGTTAAAAGGGATGCCATAGAAATCGCAGTTTAGTAGTTATAAATGGGATTAAGATGGATTATTTTATGCACCAAAAGATGATTTCTCCTAGGCTAGTTTGATTGGGTTGTATTATCTCAGGTGTCCAATGATACCTCATTGATTACATTTTATTCTTTTGGGAAAGGGTGCTAGTTCTAATCAATATCATCACTCTGCTAATGGTAGGAGGCAGAGAACTAATAAAGGAACAAATATTAGTTCACAGGTAATTTCGCATGTTCCATTTTTCACCTCACTCTTTTTGTAGTGCATTTCTCTCAGTAATTGAAAATATTTCCTCTAATAATGGTTATTGTGTTTGTTGGACATTGTGATAACTAAAAGAGAATCTGGCTGAGAGATAGATTTAAAAAAAATAACATTCACAAGAAAGAAAGATAAGGATTCTGATAACAGAAACAAATAAAGGATGATAATAGAAACAAGTAAACGATGCAGTCAAGCAGAGGAGACCATACAAGATCCAGTATTGATTTTGGTAAAGGATTAAGACTGGATTAAATATTGTACTGTTGATCTAGGACACAGGAGACTCAGGCTCAAATCTCTACTTTGCCAAGCTCACTAAGTAAAACTTGGAGCAGTAACTATCTCACAAAATTTTGAGGAAAATAAAATGATATGGGTGCTATTACATTGCCTTGAATTCCTAGGACGAATACAGTTTGTTTTTCATCAGACCTGTGGTAACTGCAACTTCCAGAATTCCCAACTAACATGGAAATTCCAGCTGATTGGATGGGACCTCCATAGGTTTCAGTTCAAGTATATCTGGAGAAAAGTAAATAAGACTGCAGAAAGCTACTACTATTCTTTCAGTGCTTGGGCTCTTATTCATTATACTGCTTTCCATGAATTGCAAATTTCTCTCAGCAATTGGGCTGTAGAGGTAAAATAACATGCATGGTTCACACAATGATATAATCATTAAAATTACAGGAGACACTCTGCAACACATGCATTAAAACTAAAGCTTGTTGGACTAAATGAGGATACCTAGTTTCCGATGGTGAGTTAAGGTTACAATATATTTACAAGTGTACTAATTTGGAAAATGGGAATCTAGAAGGAGGGATATTATTTTTGGTAATTGCTGTGATTACATTCTATGTAATCGAGAAATTGCAGCAAATAACTATTTACTGTTTGTTTAATAAAGAAATAACATAATGCCTTCTGGAATACAGTATGGTGAATGAATTTATATTTCACTTGACTAAGAACAGAAAATATGTGTTTCTTTTCAGGTATGCACAGGGAGAATTAATACTGTAAAAAATAATGTGCAGAGGTTGGAGGATCTGAACATGCCTTGGTTAGGAGCAGAGTAAGAAAGTTTGAGGAAGGGGACAGCAGTGGAGGACAGCATATACAGGCTTATCAGTAACCATCTTCTCTATGCTTTAATGCCTTGTTTGCCTTGGGGGAGTCTGTCAGTCAATTCCCGTTACCCAAATACAAATTGGTACCACTGCATCTCAGGAGGCTAAGCCAGTTGGCCTCATGGCTGGTGGCACATTCTGAAGAGCCTTTCTGTTGAAGTGATCTGGCCATGCCACCAGCACTTCTCGGGTGTGCACATAAAAGTTCAGTGATTCCATAGCTAATGAAATTAAGATGCTCAAGGGCTACACTCTGCTCTTATTAGCAGACATCAGCTGGGAACATGAGATGTGAGGAGGTGGGAGAAGGCACACCATGACATTCATTTTATGAAGAGAGCAGAAAGAAGGATTGAAATCCTATAGAATTAAGTATGCCAGAATTGTACTGTAAGTCAGGGGAAGTCATGAATTTACACTACTCAGGTCAAAGTTGGGATGCAGTAGGTAGAAAGACAATTCTCCTTTGTGCTGAAGGAGAAAATGGAGAATTATCTCAGAGTATTCTGGTTGTGCTACAAAGAAGGAAATATTGGGAACTGGTACAATTCAGTTCTGAGCCCAAGAGATGAGTATAGCCTAAGGAATATGGAATGCAAGGACCGGTCTATTATGACACCTGAAATAGTTCTTTTTACTTGGAAACAACTTCATTTATCTTCCTTCCTTGGAAACCTTTGAAGCTTCTCTTCTGAATTCAAGTAGAGCAGTGAAGCTATTTCTTTCTAATCCAGGCATTTAGCTCCTGCTGGGAACAAAATGATGGAGACAGGCTCCTGCCTGCCCTGATCTTTCTGTGTCCTGATTTGTAACCTGTGCAGTGGCACATGAGCTGAGCACCCTCAGGGAGTAAAGAGAGCAGGAACTACTGTTACCAAAACCTCATCAGGAAGAGGCTACCTGCCTTTTAAAAATAAAAACTAACATTTGGTCTTCAATTCCTCTTAATGTCATCTCTTGCTTGGAACTTGTTATACCCTCATGACAAATTGGGCAGGTGTGCTTTCTCTGTCTATCAGAGAGCCTAAGCACGTCAGGCATAAATTTTCAAGCCATTGGAAATCTATATTTTTAAAGCCATTTACAAAAGGTCGGGAGCCTTAACAGGACACAATTAGGTTTGTTAGACAGTAAAATCTAGCATGGTAGTTTTCAGGAATCTGCCAAACCAAATGCCAAGGCAGCTTTAATATAATTAATTTCATAGACTTCCCACATCATAGTTTTTTTGACCTACAAATTATGACTGTATGCTTAGCAAGCAGAAGCAATGACTAAAGAACACATTTTCTCAAGCAGGTTTTACACAATTTGTATGTAGTCCTTGGACTGCAAGGCGATCAAACCGGTCAGTCCTAGAGGAGTCAACCCTGATTGCTCTTTAGAAGGCCAAATCCTGAAGATGAAACTCAAATACTTTGGCCACCTAATGAGAAGGAAAGACTGACTAGAGAAGAGTCTAATGCTGGGAAAGATTGAGGGCAAAAGAAGATGACAAAGAATGAAGTGGCTGGATGGAGTCACTAAAGCAGTTGGCGTGAGCTTAAATGGACTCCAGAGGCTGGTAGAAGACAGGAAGGCCTGGAGGAACATTGTCCACAGGGTTGTAAGAGGTCGGACATGACTTCACGACTAACAACAACATGTAATCTGGATAATCTGAGCAAAGGCAGTTCTACAAAATTATCACAATTATCCTGACATCTCCACTAACTTTTATACTTTAGTATGGAACTTTGGTTTGTTTGCTAGAGCGGCTGACATTTGGTGAAACTGTACAACAGATATTTCCTCTCAACTTTCCCTGTGTTAAGTAAGTTACACTGCACTACCCAAGTGCTAAAACAGCTGTTTCCCTTTTCATTAGGGCTTGCTGGGATCTTGTTCTGAATGTCCTTATTTCTTCTTGGTGAGGACACCTCAGAGTGCTTGTTTCATAGCACTCTTATCTATAATGATGCTCCTATATTAAGATGAAACATTCTGTTGCAGTGGTGAGCTCAATTTTCATGAATCCCTACCATTTCCATATAATTTATTTAAATAATGTTTACGTATTAAAAGTAATTCACAGAGCCAGCATGCTGTGGTGGGGCATGGATTTAGGCTAGGGACACTAATACATATCATAAAAGAATCCATGTGAGGAATACTGATTCTTGCTTTGCTTTGATATAATTCTACAGAAGTACTTAGGGATCCTTGACCTATTAATGCGACCCATACCTTCTTTTTGATATTGATATTGAAGTTCATACCAGATGCTGAAACTGCAAGCCAATAGTAAATCACAGATAGCAGGTGCAAGAAATGGATATAAGAGACTGAAATAGACAGATAATACCTGAACACAACCAGTTGCTAAGAGACCCTTGCATAGGTTGAAGTGCTGGAAAAAGAAGGACAAGAAAATAATCACATATATGGACAAACTGAACGGCAAACGAGTGAGAAGGCTCGTGAAGAATGTTCTGAGCATTGGGAGGTCTAAGTAAGCCTATTATGGATCCACAAAGAGTGGATTTCTAGTTGGACATAACAATAACATAGTCTGAGACTTCTCTAGCCAGAGAGTAAACAGTTATTATTTATCAGCTTAATTTTGGTGGGTGCTGTGGGAATATCTTGAATTTGCTTTATATTTTCTGTTCTGAATACTTTGGAAAAGCAAAATGTAAATGCCATATGTGGAAAGTGAAGTCTATGATAGTCTTAAGCCATATCTTGTTCTTTGAATCTAGTTCATTCTTCCAGCCTGAAGATGTCTTAATCTAACCCAGAGCTAAAGCCAAGCAGAACTTCCAGTTGAATGAGAAAACAGAATTAACATGAACTTCCTGGCTTTCTTGGCTTGTGGGCATTGTGATGATTTTGCTATTGAAATATCACAGTATTTGCCATGCTGCACATCCATCATGGGCTGGCAGTGGCAAATTATGCAGACTTCTATCCCATTTCCCCTCCTTTATCCTTTCAGTTTCCATTATCTGCTTTGGTAGAGGCTGTAATTTATTACAATTGGCAGCCTAGTAATTTTGGGCTCTCTTTTTTATTATTTAAAGCTTTCAGGGACAGCATCGTTGTGTATCCAGTGCATTTCATGCTAGTGTTTCAGATCTCCCCAATCCAGCTTTGCTCCCTTTTCTTGTAAGTTGCTCGTATACCAGCATAACTATTATTGTGCACTTAATAAAATGCATTTAAAAAGTGATAACTGAAATGACATTTAACATGGAAAGCACTTAAGCATAATTATACTATGTGCATTACATCATTTAGTGTCACAGTTATTAAAAAAAACAACTTACCCATTTTGTTGTGGAAACTCTGAAGGGAATAGATAGTAAATGGTAGCATTTCAACATATCTAGAATTGCATTTTAGATTTCTATCTTTTTGTCATTGTAATTCCCACCTGCCTTTTTACATTTTTGAAGGTTGCTATGTTAGTAGTACTATACATTGATTGGCTTTTAGTTTAGAGTTTTTTTTTAAAGTGTTCTTTGAGAAGAAAAAATGCATTGAATTAAACCAACAGGAATTATTATCTCTCTCACTCATTTTCATTATGGAATGAACAAATACGAGAGCAGCACAATACGCTGTTCAGATGCTTAGGAATTGTGTTGACGTTCCAGCCTCATAAGACCCTTGGCTTTTAGATGGAATATAAAATTCATAGATTAGCAAGGCTGAAAGGCTGAATAAAATCACAGGATAACTCCTCTACAATTACAAAGTAGTCTCATTGCTAAACAAAACTTTTTTTTAATTTGAAAAGCATCTATTGTGTTGAACTGTTGTGATTTGAAGAATTGAACTGTTTTAGTTCAGAATTACCAACCTTACAAAAGTAGAACATGAGTGAGCAATTTCAGCTTAACCAGTCAGCCTCCTGGAGACCATAGCAACATCACCAACAGGGCACAGCCAACATTTTTGTCCTGGAAGGAGGAACTATAGGTAGAAATGAGAACAGTAAACTAAAGCAGTTTAGTCCCCCATGAATTTGTTGGATTATTCTGTTTATATCAGACCCTTATTTAATAGAGATTGTTAAATGGCTGCAAGATGTAAAGTACAAATAGCATATAGTTGAAAGAGTGTATCAGAGAATTATTTAGAGTAGGCATGAAGGATATATACAAATATAAACCAAGTACTTGAAAAATGTGAGGAAAAAAAAGCAAGAAATAGATGCCTTTATGTCAAATTCTCGAGTAGCTAGAGAAGTGTCTAATTTATTTTTTTCTAAGTGACCTAGTCACATTTTTAGTTTAATGTATGTTTTTTAATGTGACTTCGTCTATGAGTTAATAAACACTTAATAACTTAAATGGTTTCTGGCTCATTTAATTCCAAATGTTCAGAAGCATCACAGAGTTACATATAAGCTGATTTGAATTGGGACAGTTTTTTTTTTAGTTTCCTTCTCCTGGCAGTGTTCACATAACTAGAAACCATGCAGAGGCATTAATGAACACATCTAGTAAAGGCATTTCCTGCCTGGAGAGCTTATTATGGTTTTGTTTTTTTGTTTTGTTTTAAGTTGGGAAGGGTGGAATTGTGTAATGTGGTTGTGTATGTTTTCAGTAAGATTTTCATATTGAAAAAGTATGTATGCTGGGTCGCAATTGGAGGAGAATCATTCTTTCCCAATTCTAAACTATAAAGTTCTCATCAGTTTTATGATCAGTCTCTGTTGGGAATTATCAGCATTATATTGTGTTGGTTCATTAGTATAGCTATAAAGACTACAGGAGGAAAAAAAATGGACAGCTCTGCTGAGAGCATTTTTAATTTGTGAAATGTAGAGCCAGTGTTATAATCACAGTAGCTGAGTGAAGAAAAAGGCTGATTTGGCTGGAAACTCATTTCTACATTTAAAGCAATCTTTCACTATCTCTTTTTGGAAGGTAATGTTGGCCTAAGTAAAACAAGCAATAACCAAGAGGCCAATAATTTGATTTACATCAATAGAAATCAAATGGAAGGAAATGTGGGAAAGATAATCATTAAATGACTCTGAAATTCTCCAAGGTTGAGCTGATCTACCTGTACATATACTGTCCTACTGTTTAGGATAGTGATATGATATATACAACATGATATGACATGATATAGCCATTAAGGCCCAAAATTAGGAATAAGGAGATACAGGTTCTAGTCCTCAAGCACAGAGACTGAAAGCTTATTGTATTGCTCTCTCTCAACTCGAAATTGGGAGTCTAAAAATACCTATTATCAGCCTACACTAGACCAATATGTAGAATTATGGTCCCTAATCTCCAACAAAGACTCCATCCTGTAGTGGGTTGATTTAGGACCTTGATGGTGAATCTATGGCATGGGTGCCCTCATGTGCGGCCTAGCCAGCTGCTCTTGTGGGTTCCATTGCATGCATGCACGCATGCACGCATGCACGTGCCAGAACCCAGAACAGAGCAGTTGGATCATCGGATCATGCACGCTAAACCAACTGTCCAGCGCACATGCACATGACGGAACTAGGAAGAGCAGCTGGCCACCATGCACATGTGCACCTGCCAGATGCTCTGTTCTGGATTTGGGCTCTCCAGCACGTGTCGGTGATGAAAAGGTTAACCATCACTGATTTAGAACAATGTTTTCCAAACCATGAAATGTACAGTACCAGAGAAGAGGACAATAGAGTCGAGCAGTTCAATATTTGAGAGAGGTGGGTACATTAATATTATACTAAAAGAAATTGTGATGGGGAAAATATAAAAAACCCTGATCTAGTATGTCTGTCTGTGTCTCTATTTATCCATCACAACATGAATATAAATATTAATTAATGCATTTATTTGCCATTATAAACTAGAAAAAGGAAATTTTCATTTCCTCCAGTGATTCTTAAATATTTTAATTTTTGACTACCCTTCTGTATTATTTCATTTGAATAATTCTCCCTTTGCTGCAATTTCTTTTCAGAATCAAAGAGAACAGTCAAAAAGCTCATGGAATTCTTGCTTGGAATGCAATTAATCTGTGCATATCAAGCTTTAGAGGAGGCAAATTACAATGTTGGAATTTGGCTGCATTACCTTAGCATTGGTAAACTGCTGGACAGTATTAAGTACAAAAATGCGTTTTCAGTTCAACTACATGAATTATGGCTTCCATTTTTCAGCAGAGCTCCTGGCCATTTCTTCAAATTGCATTCATGTTATCCATTGTGCTTTGTAGCATAAAAAGAACTGTGGTTTCTATATCATTCTGAGCAAATGCAATTTAGAGAAAGTATTTGCTCTTAATTATCTTTTCTCTGGTTTATATTTACCTGTACCTCAATTCTCCATATCAATCTCCAATGTCACCCAATGATACACGAAGCTCTTACCCTCCCTGCATTTTGCTAACCAGTAACATATAATTTACCTCATTGTGCCTTCAGCCAGAATTGATTGGTTTAGTCATCCATACTAGGATGTATTGATTATTTTATTGTATGTTTGTCATTGTCATCCTCATGTTGTGTTATTAGGATATTTACTTGTCAATTACATTTTTACTGAACAAAGTCCAACAGAACTGAGGTAAAACATAAGCATAAATATATAGATATTACTTTGCCTCTCCTTTCATGTTTGACTATCAGAAATTATCTACTCTGCTGTTCATTTTATTTGAAATATTCCATGTAATGTGAGGTGCTTTACATTCAGTGAGACAATATTGCATTTTAAATTCTTCAGGTATGATTTTGGAGTTGAAATCATTTTATTACTAGGTAATTTATACAGGATGTTTTTTAAAGAAATGAAACTCAGTGGTTGGCATGATTATATGTCCTTCTATCTTGCTTGGTTGGATGTGCTTTGGCGGGGTGATTCTACGGGGATAGGTGATTTTGGAAGTGATTTATTTCTTACTGTTGATAAATTTGATTGGTAGATTTTACCTAAGTGATGGTTTCTTCTGGTAGTGTTGATAGTTGCAGGATTGGATGGCTTGGAGCTGTGGTGGTGCAATGGTTAGAGTGCAGTACTGCAGGCTACTTCTGCCAGCTGCCTGCAATTTGGCAGTTCGTATCTCACCAGGCTCAAGGTTGACTCAGCTTTCCATCCTTCTGAGGTTGGTAAAATGATGTTCCAGAATATTGGGGGAAATATGGTGATTCTGTAAACCTCTTAGAGATGGCTGTAAAGCACTGTGAAGCAGTATATAAGTCTAAATATTATTGCTATTGCTATTGTTGAGAGGGTATCATTTCTTTCCTGAGATTATTTCATCTTTGATTATTAGCTGGATAAATGCTTCTAGTTTATCTGGCTGTTGGTCGATTACAATGTGACAATTGATTAAGTGCCATAAAGTAGGCAACTACATATATAGATTTTCTTCAAAACATATGTGTTTGTTTATTAAATTTCTGTCACTAACCTGGTCTTCCAATTGCGTATCCCACATAAATGTAACTGAATTCATCCACCTTGCTGCTAGCCTTTCTCTTCTACTTCTTTTTCTGTCTTTCTCAGCATTACAGCCTTCTCCAGAAAATTATATCTTCACATAATGTATTCAAAGTATGTAGATTTGAGTCTGACTATTTGCGTGTCTAGTAAGAACTTTGGGTGGAAGCACCAAGTGCAAAGTATCAATATTCTTTCTAATCAGCTGCTTCAAAGTACAGGTGTCTGTATAGCAATAGCAATAGCACTTAGACTTATATACCGCTTCACAGTGCTTTACAGCCCTCTCTAAGCAGTTTACAGAGTCAGCATATTTTCCCCAACAATCTGAGTCCTCATTTCACCGATCTCAGAAGGATGGAAGACTGAGTCAATCTTGAGCCTAGTGAGATTCGAACTGCCAAATTGTAAGCAGCCAGCAGTCAGCAGAAGTAGCCTGCAGGTGGGAATATTATTTATAGAGTTGTGGATATTTGCTTATGTCTTTTGATAGATCCATAGTTAGGATTTAAGACTGTTTATCTGTTGATTGATGCCTGGTCAGAATATCATGCTTCTAATAACTTTCTTGTACTTTAAAAAAAATATGATTTACTCTTAAGATTTTCACTGTTTTCCAGTTTTGCCAGAGGCAGTCTCATTCAACTGGAAGACTAACAAATTGTGTTGATTATTTTGGTAGTTAGTTGGTGTGCATGGGTACACTCTACTAGTCTACTGCCTATTGGCATTCACAGTCCTTACATTTATTTTGAAAATGATTCCTGTTTTGTCTTCCTTTGGTACAGGGTCTCTGGGTTTGCTTAGTATGTGTTGTAAGGCCCTGGTTATTCCAAATGGTTGAGTATCCAGTTAATGGACTCTAGGATGCTTTTTATGTAGGGTAGGATTACCTTTTTATTTGAATATACTCACACTGTGGTTAACACATTCAGAAAGCATCATACTGAAGCTGATTGTTGTAGAATAATGTATCAAATAGCTTCTAATCTAAATCCAGGGTTAAATATGAGATACTTGCAAATTATGAATATATAGAATTCCCTTTATTCATGTTACCAGATGGCAAAGTTGATTTTTTTTCTTTTTTCCATTTTCTTTTTAAGTTTTCTTTGCAAGACTTCAAACATAGAACAGAAATAATCACTTTATTTTCAAATTTTAGTAGCCAAGATGTGACAGTTTATGAGATTTATTCAACTGAAGAGCCTAGGAAGAGTAGCCTACTACTGTTCTACTAGCATTCTAACTGAGACACAATTTATGTTACTGGTTTATTTCTTTGGTATGGACAGAATGCCAACTCATTCATACTATTTTTTTGATTTGATAGCAGAGGATAGAGGAGATTTTTAAAATGAATATGCTAATACAGCAATAGACTGCTTTACAGTACTTTACAGCCCTTTCTAAGCAGTTTACAGAGTCAGCATATTACCCCCAACAATCTGGGTCCTCATTTTACCCACCTCGGAAGGATTAAAGGCTGAGTCAACCTTGAGCCTGGTGAGATTTGAACCACCAAATCTCAGGCAGCAGAAGTAGCCTGCAATACTGCACTCTAACCACTGCACCACCAAGCCTCATTTTATATTTTATGAAAGACTGCCTTTCCTTAGAACTCCCTGGAAAGGAGAAGGTGAGAAACCAAGATTTCATTCACTAAATTCAGCACTTGATGTAACAGATTTTAAGTCTTTTAGAATCTTCAACTATGTCAGACAAATGGTTGCACATGTTTGCTAATTTTTCTGCCTTCACAGAGGTAAAGCATTGCTTCCGCTTCCTATGTACCATATTTAGAAGCATATCAAATAGTATTCTAATTGAACTTGTTCTAAGGAATTGTGCAAAGAACTAAAAGACATAGGGACCAAAGATTTACAGAACCATGGTCTGTTTTTTCCTTTAAAAAAATGAAATGGACAAAACTATACTTTGGGAAGCATTTTATGCTTATTTCTAAAATGAGAAAGTTGACCTACATAAAGATCCTGTTTTGGCAAAGAATAGCAGGATGCCCAGAAATAATAATTTACAACACCATGCTCTCTGCTACATATTGCAATGCCAGTGACATTTCGAATATACAGTATATATATATATATATACACACATACACTGTACATACATACATACATACATACATGCATGCATGCATACATACATACATACACACACACACACACACACACACACACAAAGGTTGGGTGACCTTGGACTAGTCACTTTTGCAATGGCAAACCATTTTTGAAAAGAAAAAAAAACCTTTATGTATCTGTTAGTTATATTTATTTATTCAAATGCAGATCTTAAGTAGAATTTACCGCATGCCAATGTATAAATAATTGGCAGTGTTCTAACATACAAGAGCCTCTTAATGTGATGAAGATAATAATGTCTTCCTGTCAAGCTTGATTCCAAGACTCATCCATATAGGTTTCTTGGCAATAAGACACAAGTGGTTTGCTACTGATTTCTTGGATGTTTTTCAAATTCACAGTGTATCTCATAGACCTTGAGTTCCGATATGGTTTCCCATCCAAGATTTAACTTGGCCTCAGCTTTTTTAGCTTTCAAGCCCAGAAAGGGGCACTGAAATACTGCCATCTTCTGAGTTGTTAACATGATAGCAGGCAGCACTATACATCTAACTATATGCTTCTGATTGCCAGATGCATGAAACTAAAAATCCATGCTGCCAAATGAAAATGGACATTAATTTATTTTATTTGAACCATTAAAAATATGGGGTTTGCTGACTTTGGATGGGCTGCATGTTTATTGCTGTGTTTTGTTTTCAAGTAATTGATTTCTGTATTTTTAAAGAACAGATAAATAGTAAGTAAATGCTGAGGAAGTCACAATGAATGTATTTGGGAGGCAGATTAATTTGTATTCATTGTGTGACTTTTCTTCATTGGATGCCAGCTGTAAGGTTATTTAAGCATCTCTGAAAAAATTCCTTCTTTGTTGCAGATGTTGATCATGATTTCCTGGTCACAGATGTGTGTGGAGGAAACAGATCTATGAAAATTACCAAGAAATCAATACGAACTGTGTACATTAAAGAATATTTTTATGAAGTCTTTTATATTGCCCAGTGTTGAACTGCATTTCTTCAAAATAATGTGGTTAGGTTTATTAGGCTGTGATAGCTAAACAAGTATCCAAACAATCAGAAGGTCTAAGGAAGGAATAAGGAGAATTTGATTAATATGGGTAATTTGCTAAGTGGATAGCATTGTAAGACTAGCAATTTCCACCTGCTGTTCACTTCTCTTTAAAATAACAGGAGGCAAGTCCTACATGAGAGGTTCATCCTTATCAGGAACGATCAGAAATAGGTAGCCAAATATATACCTTTTATGGAGTTGAAACTCCTGCTTGATAATTGAGCTCATGGACCTTTGCACTTTAGAATAATATTTTTAGTACGTTAGCTTTAGGACCTATCCAGGTAAAGTTTGAGGAAGGGATGTATAAAATCTAGAGTATCAAAAAGATATACAGTACACTATTCACCTTCCCTTAAGAACTTCCCTTAAGTTCTGCAGGTGGCAGTGCAGAGCTTTGCAAGTTGAGAAAAGGGTAGGCTACCCTGGGCTAGGGTGGTGCCCTACATTCTTCATCTGTAGAGATTTAGGTGTATTGAATACTGGAAAAGTGTAAGGGTGATAATGACTATATAGCACCCAGATAATAACTCTTTTCAGGATTGATATTACCTAGGTTCACATTAACATGTACCAAAATGTATTGGATGATCTCTCTCTCTCTCTAAACCTGTCAGGTCTTTTTTTCCATTTTCTTGTAGAAACAAGAATCAGCTTTCATATAAGGGATATTTTAGGCAGTAATGAAAATCTCATATGGGATATGTACCTGCTGAAGGGGTATGCAGGATTTTCATATTCTATTAGGAGGTTTCCATTCTGCTTTAAAAAAAAATAAAGCAGTGCTCATTGTACTTCAGAGGATGAAGCTGTGACAGCTTTACTGACCCTGCATTGAATAACTGCTTTCATAGTATGTGCATTAAAATAAGCTATACATGAGGAACACGTCTGCCAAAGTATCAACAGGGCAAAATAAGAAACTTTCTACTTGTACCTGGAAAGATCTTTGGGAGTTCACAAGGAAAAAGAGGTCAGAATATAAACTCACTGACAGAGCTGAAATTTGGGAAACTCAAATTCCCATCTTTACAGGGAAATCATAATTTAGAGAAAATCGTGGATTCACCCATCCCATAAAAACGTTCTCAGTATCTTATACATTTGTTTCAAAATTTATGGTGGATACTAGGATGGGAAGGACTCTGAGAATATACATTTTGAATTAACATTAGAATTAATATTAATTTAGACTAATATTCTGAGCATATAGAGCAGCTTCTGTGACAGTTGCAACACTAGAGAATATGAAATATGAAATCTTGAAACAATATGATGCTTCACTAACTTCACTTGCAGTCCATTTAAATACTTTAATTCCATGTTATTCCAGTCTGGAAATTTAAGAGATTTTTCTTTTCATAAAATCAGTAGCTTCTCTTTTCTAGTAGCCCAGCCTGAAAGTTTCATATTGGTTAGCAGGTGTTACTGAGATTAGTTGCAACTTTATTAAACTCTGGAGACCTGTACTATTGGTATGATCTGTAGCTGAAATGAAATGAAGTTACATTTTGAAATTCACGTATTGCTTTTCCACTACATGCTCAATATGTAAAATTCATTTTCTCCATAATTTTAGCTGTGCATTAATACTTGGCAGCATGAATTACAGTAATGTGCCTTGGTTATTTTATCAAATTTTATACTAAATTACTAGTCATAAATATCCCAGACCAAGCAAAGTAATTACGTAATTACATAATTACGTAAATACGTAAATAGTACTTAATGCAAAGTAATCTCCAAAAACTCAATTATTGTCACACTTTGACAGACATTACTTTGCAAATCTGTCAGATTCATGGAGTTCAGTGCTGATGTTGGATGCTGACTTTGGACTCACTGAATAATTTGGGAGCATTTCTCAGCAAGGTTTGAAATAGAACCAACATTTAGATTATTATTGGTGGCCTTAATGAGAAGTGGAAACAATAAACACAAAATTAAGGGGAAGAATTGCTTTTTTTTTTTAAACAAATGGGTTTTCATCACTTGCAACAGTTGTATCTCTGTATGCTGGAAAAAAAATGCTTTTTGCATCTCCCACATGCTTAGAAATACCTACCGGTATTTGCATTACCTTTGTTTTAAAAGGATGATCTAAGTACTCCTAAATCCCTTTTATGTAGCACTCAAAAACTACTCATCCAAACTTCCAAAATGATGCTTCCTGTTAAGTAACAGGTTTCGTGTTTCCAATGGCATTTCAGTTGGATACACTATTAGGCTCATCTTGCACTCAGATGACTGTAAAGAAAAAATGAAATGGATGCCTCATCATTTGAACCACAGGGAATAGAGAAAGAAAGATCTACTGGAAATAATGAGGAAATGGCCAGCACTGCTCACTGGTGACAGTGTTGTTGTGCCTGACATAATTCTAGATGTAATAATAATATTAATAAATGTGCCATTTATGAGTTTTCCATCCATAATTTATGAAGCATGGTAAATTGCCTTGGGAAATTAGTACCCTCTCAGACTGGTACAGTTTCCAGCACATTAAACCTATGCCTGCACGGTTAAAATCCAAACATCTGTCTAAACAGTGCAGGAATGCACAGATGCATACAATGTGGATTCAATTTGTCTTTCACCAATAGAAAACACAAGGTGCTGAAATGAGGACTGGGACTTGCATTTAACAGTGCATGTAATAAACCTCTTTGATGCAATATCCTTCTTTTTTTTATTATTGAAGAGGAAAGAAAACATAAGAAATCATCATCAAGAAAATTAATTGGTCTTCAATCAGTTGTTATCTCGTATCACTTTTAATATAATAGATGGGCTGAATAGCTCAGGATGGGCTGAATGGATTATCGATGCTATTTGGAAGGTTTATTCCCAAAAAGACTGCTGGAGAACTACCGTATGTTCAAATCTATGCCATTTATTGCAACCCCATGCTTTTTAGCAACTACACATAGGCTTCTCCAACCATTTCACATGTGTGTCTATCCTGGCTGGTAGATCAGTGGCGCTGTGATTCAGCCAAATCTGAAGTATCACATATTATGTGCCCATAGTAAACATGAAACCAGCAGGTTGGATCATCAGGAATTTTGTAATTAGATTTTAGTAACCTCCTTGGCATAGAATATTCTCTTCAAACTGAAATGTCAATTTTTGAAAACACTGCATCATTTTATTTGGGATTCAGAAATGATCAAACAATGCCAATCTTATCTTGTCCCACATAACCTGCCTATGTGTCAAAGAAAGCTTTAAAGACACTCTGTCTATTCACTTCCTGTGATGTTTGTAGGTGAGGGCTTCTTTTCGTGAGGAGGAGGAGTAACATTCTATTTATGTCACAGTTAGTAACTATTCCTGGAATTGTATCATCTCCTCAAGCACTCTGGTGCAAGAATGCTGATGTCATGTTGTTTGGTGCTTTAATAAGATTTGTGTATGTGTGTGCGTGTGCTTTCTCCTCCTTTGTATCTGAACTCAACCTCACTTCTCTCTAAATACAGCACAGACACAAACAATAGGTATTATTCCAGGGCCTATTTTTATATGACAGGTCCTCATGATGTTATATCTGTCTTGTCTTTAGTCACAGCTGATGCAATCTAAAATCGATACCAATTCTAAATAGAGTTTTCCATCTTCTCCTGACATAAATGTGGTGGTAGATATAATCTAAGGAAACTTCTTCACTGATGTAATTGCTGACATTTTCAAGGCCAGATATATTCAGGGTGCTTCAGGCCATGCACCTTCTCATCTAAAACCTGGGGACTATTTCCTAAGACCATTCTGGTTTTGGTGGTGGCAGAAATGATTTGATCAGTAGTGGCTGCCTAGGAAGAATTTCCTGCTGACTGAGTATCCTGTCTCATCTTTCAGATCAGGCACAGGTCTACAGAGCTTCCCCAAAAAGAGAGCAGTAAACCAGAGCTCAAAACAAGCTTGAAAAATACCTGACAAGTGTAGAGGGTTTATGTGTGTGGCAATTGAGAGGTGAAATGGGAACTATCTCAGTTATACCAAGCAACTGTTTCACCTTTGTTAGCTGGGCATGTTTTAAACATGGATTTAGCTTTTTTTTTTTTTTTTAAAGAAAGAAAATGTGATAAACGTTTTTTCAAAAACAACTAGAACTTATGTCTAGAACCCATTTGGCAGTTTGAAAAACAGTGATCCAGCACAGGTGTGAGTGGGTGGGATGGGGTGGATGAAGATCTCTTCTGACCCACTCTACTATCCCTATGTCACTTGCCTTCTGTTCTGGGGATATTTTTGTGCATGGCTTGGGTTGACTTTGCCCTGCCACCCTGTGAAGCAAAAAATCATTGTCTAACATCCCACAGATCGCCTACAATTCCTGATGTGTGCAATGTGGCAGAGCAATGCAGTGAAGCAGGCAGATGTCTCTTTTTTTACTGGGTGACCCTATTCATCTTGCAGATCAGCTGACTTAGTACCCGTCAGCTTCAAGAAGGCCTTCATCCTTCCCATAATGTATTTCTGTATAGTTATGTACCATGCAATCCCTCCTCCACTTTTGAACATATTATATTGCTCTAATAGTATAATCCAAACATGGGTTGGATCCTTCAGTAATATTGACAATATCATACCCACTCTCATGTACTAGGACAGTGGTGGTGAACCTTTTTGGCACTGAGTGCCAAAAAGGTCACATGGAAACATCGCACATGCGCGCTCGTTAGGGCCATGTTCTGGAAAAGCTGAACTTCCGGGTTCTAGTGCGCATGCACACCCAACGATTAGCAGGCCGGTGTGCATGCACAGACCGGTTTTCGGCACTGCCACGCATATAAAGGGATTGCGTCAAGAAAAGCCAAACTTCCCAGTTCTGGCGCGCATGCGCACCTGACAATCAGCTGGCTGGTGCACATGCACACATCGTTTTTTGGCACTGCTGCACACGCGAAGGACAGCTGATCATCACATGTGAATGCGTGCCGGAAACCCGGAAAACAAACAGGCAAGGCCGCGCATGCCAGGCAACACTTTGGGCATGCATGCTGTCGATTCACCATCATGGTACTAGGACTTCAAGTTCTTCCTGTTTGTTCCCTATACTTTGAGCATTTGTGTACAGACAACTGGCTTCTTTTGACTGGCCTTGGGTTTGCTTCCTACAACTCCTGTTTTATAGCCAAGTACCCCTTCCTTTTCCCTACTTCCTTTCTTGTGGTCAAATTCATTGTTTTCCAGCTTATGCCTTGGGTTTGGGCTTGAAATTGGCCTCTTTACCCTCCGGATTTAGTTTAAGGTCTCTTGAATGACTCAAACAAGATTTCTTCCAAACACATTCTTCCCAGACATTGTCTGGGAATGGATCCCCTCTCTTGCCACAAGCCCAATAGGTAGATAGTATAGACCATGGTCCAGAAATCCAAAGTTTTCTTGACAACACTTTCCCTTGAGCCAGTGTTTATCTCTGAAATTCTTGTTCCCTCATTGGATGTTGAACATCTTTCAGAAGTATGGAGGAAACACCACCTGTATTCCTAAGTCTTTTGCCTTCTGTCTAACTGCTTTTAGTCTCTTGATAAAAAAAAATTTCAGGCTCCTTTTTTGTTGTGCCACTCATGCCAATGTGAAAGAGGAGAAAGAAATAGTAATCATTGAACTTGATTAGTTGGGTAAGTCTCTCAATTATGTCTCTGATCTTGGCACATGGGAAGCAATATGTTTCCTTTGATTTACAGGTGCCATGTTGCTGATCCATGGTTTATGAAGGTTTTTTTTTTAACCAAGAGAAAGTTGTTTCTCTTGGTAACAAAGAAAGTTTATTTTACTGCTGTTTTTTTAAACAAAAGAAAACTCTTTACTGAAAATTTGGTTACCTCTGCTGTGTTCTTTAATACCATTTTTTCACATTTTATTCCATTGCCTTGGCAGTTCTTATTTGAAAGGTAATAATTTAATAATAATTTAATTTAATAAAAGAACTGAAGTCTTACTAAGATTTTATAAAGAGGTACTAATACTTCACATGATTTTGATTCTATGCCGCTGTTTATACAACCAAGGATTGAATTAGTTTAATTTTTGCATGTTGTTCTCCTTAAGTATGAAAGTTATCAGTGCGTCTTAACAATCAAAATACAAAAAAACCGCAATCATGAATAAATAAATATTGAGCATTTAAGGGCAGATTAAATCTGTTCCAACATGCTAAAATTCTATAAGCTTCTAGAAAATCATCACTTGGGAAAATTTAACTGATTTTTCTTTGGAAAACAACGTTAATGTTTGTCCTTACACATGCAAATTTATATTGCCATAAATGTTTACAGAAAAAATGGCTAAGTTAGCCACTAACCCTACAGCATTAGAGCAGCAGCCTATTTTAGAAAATAATAATCGAGAGAATAATACTAAAAGGGGATCGGGGCTTAATAAATAAATAAGTAGAAGGACTAAAGAAATCATTACACAGAATTTGAATTTTTTTCTATGCAGCAGGAGATTCTCCAAATCACAGATGGTGCAACTGATAAAAAGATTGAATTCCAAACCACTAATCAAAACAAGTATATTTATCTCCTTTTGGAGGAAGTAGAACATGACATCTTCCTGGTTGGTCACAGACGATTAAAAATTCACACAGGAGAGCAGGCTTCTGATTTTCTGATTGTTTGCTCAAAATTTTCTCTTGCTTTTTCAATAACCTCAGATTCCAAAATAGTCCTCTAGTTTCTTGGTCTCAAGGTCATGATGGAGATACCAAGCAGCAGCAGTATTTTCTGAAACATGCAGTCTGGTTAGTGGGGAGGGGGAGAAGCAGAATTTGGGTCAAATTGTACCAAGCCTGGAAAAGCCATATTTTTGAAAGAGGGAGGGAGGATAAAGGAGACATTGGAAAGAGTGCCTTTTAGTTGGAGACCTTAAGACAAGATGCACCTGGATTGGATCATGTTTCTCACTAAGGGCCAAACAATGAACAATGAAAAATAAAACTCCTTATAAACTGGCTGTGGTGATGATTTGGTCACTGCAGAGGCATCAGCCTTTGCCTTACCTTCTTTTAAAAGTTGTACCAGCTTGTGGGTTCTACATTCTACAAAAATCAAGTCCCAGTTCAGCACCCTCTTAGCTTCTGCTCTTACAAATTAGAAATACAGTATGTGTTGGGGTTCACCGGCAGCCTGCAGAGTTGGCAGATGAGTCGGACTGCGGAGAGGAATATGGGTCAGCTCTGGAGTCTAGAGAAAGCTCGGATGGAGTCTCTGCATCAGAGGCAGAGATGGGGCCAGGGCCATCTATGAGTGGTGTGCCGGAGCCTGCGGGGTCTGATAGCAGCAATGCAGAGGGACGGGGTGCCAGTCCCAAATGCGCGGATGTGCAGAGCTGCTAGAAGACAAGCGCAGTTGCGAAGGAAAAGGGCTGCTCGGGAGTAAGGCTGGGAGGGGTTGGACCCTCCCAGAAGACTTAAAATAAGAGCTACCAGATGTATGAGTTGCAAGAAGCAACTCATTCAGAACTCGTTTGCAATCATCTCGCAGCTCCACGTGTGACTCTGACTTCTCATTTGGTTTTGAATTTTCTTGCTTAGTTTTGAACTTTGTTTGTCCCATGGACTTATCTTGAAGGATTTATCTTGAAAGACTTTGGCAGAGTTCCATAGGACTAATTGAGATAACTGCCCAGGATGGAAATGAATCCAATTTCCAGCTGCCGTAAATAAAAAAGAGGTTTTTAAAACACCGTTTGTTTGCCTTGGTGTAATCAAAAAGCCTAGATCAGAACAGTATGTGCTAGACAAGCTAGAATCATGACTGTGCTTCTCAATAGCAACAGGAGGTCAGGTGAGAAAGATTGATTTAATACATAAGAAAATGCATAAGGACATTGGGGACTCAATTGTACTTAGAAGTAGAATTGCTCTCAGTGAAAGTTTCAGAATTGGCAAAAGTTGTTCCCTAGAGCCTCAGCCAGGTTCCTGGTCAATAGTAAGACTAATAGAAAATCTGGTAAGGATAAATATGAAGGGTAAAAGTATTGTCAAAGCTAAACAAAAATCTACTGCTACATAATACAAGGAAAGTGCAAATTCTGATATACTCAGTAGTTTAGGACGGTGGTAAAACAGAAACCGAAGAAACAAAGGTTTATATATACAGATAGCCTTCAATCTATTACCCCAATTAGAACCAAAATCTCCATTGTTAAGAAGGCAGTTGTTAAATGGGTCATATATCATTTTATGAACTTTTTTTGCCCCATTGATATGCAAAGTACTGCAGTTGTTAAGTGAATCACGCAATGGGCTTCCCCCATTGACTTTGCTTGTTGGAGACAGGCTAGGAAGGCTGCAAATGGCAATCACATGACCTCAGGATGCTGTAACTATTGTAAATACATTCCTGTTCCTGAGTGCTCAAATTTTGATCATAAAATAAAATCCTAAGTGTGTGAACATGTCATAAATAATTTATTTCAGTGCTGTTGTAATTTCCAACAGTCGCTACATGAATGGCTGTAAATTGGGGATTATCTGTTGTTGGCACAAAACAATATTAAGATAACAAGATAGTCTGATACAGCCACCAGAACATTTCAGGTCATTGTCTTTCTTTTTTTCTTTTTTTACATCCTTGTAGTTGCCTAATAAATCTGTAACAGATAATAGCTTGTCAGCTAGACAGTAGGCTCAGACATAAACAGAGACAGAACAATTACTCCCGTTCTAGGCGGCAGCAGGTCTAGAGTTTGGCATTTAGAATTTTGCAAGTAGACAAGCTAATGGATGTCTCTGACGTTTAGAAGATGGTGGCTAGAGATGAATGTAGGGATTGCCCATGATGGGCCCTGAAAGTGGCTAATGTATGCCTTATTTTGAGTAACGAAGAGAAAGAGTATATGTGCTCTATGAATATCTTTAAACTGTTTGGAGGGGGGGGGAAATTGTGAAGTCTCCCACCAGACAAATTTATTTTCAAGACGTCTATAATATTGCAGATTTACACCAGCTTATACATGTTGTAATTTTTCAGCATTGAAAAATAAATATGTCTAAGAAAGTGGTTTTAAAAAAAACTAATTTTTTAAAAAAGGTGAACACATTAGGCAGCTGCTAATTTATCCCTAAAACAATTATCTAAATAAATACAGTGTGAAGAGCTCTTTTTCATAATTAGTTTGTGTTCTTCGTGCCCTCCTTCCTGTCTTTCCATCCAGGCGGCTTTTACTGATTCCTGAGAATACACAGCTCTCCTTTGGCTGTTGGGGCAGATTTTTCCTATTGGTTTTCCATTTTCTTCCTCTTTATAAGTTTCTCCGACCCTAAGATCATATGGAACAACAACACTCTTAAGTCCATTTGGATATTAGCACCACTGTAAGTACAAAACAGATATTTACTATAATTGTTATTCTTTCAAAGTAGTTCACGTTACAGTGATGGTCACTTTCATATGCAGAGGTAATGTTCATTTACCATAGGATACTTGATGACATTTGAAATTAGCCTATTAGGTAAGAGTGGCGTGGTGGTCTAGTGGTGAAGATGCTTGCCTCTACTCAGCAGATGTTTCTCTCTCCTAGGGCGCAAAGAAAAAATATCTGCTGTGAACTTTGCATAGACATCAGGAAGGGCATCCAGCCAATAAATGCTCAGCTCCATCTAGTTGTCCCAACTCGATCCTGAATATGGACTACAGGTCGTACAATAAAGGGGTTGAGCTAGGGCTTTCAGATCAACCTTCTGGTAGGCATCAAGAAAAATATGTATGTGCAAATAAACTTTGTTTCATATGGCTGGTAAAGACCTTGGAGGTCTTCTAGTCCAACCTCCTGCCCAAGGCAGGATTCCTTAGTTCCACAATCGGATATCTCTTTGACGACCTTCCACCCTTTGCTTCCTGTCCTGCCTTCAGGTGCTGTGGAAAATAAAGAAGGGTCACTTCCCTCTTCACTGCAGTAAGACAAATGACAGTTATGAACTTGATATTTGCAGTCCTTTGGCCGAGGAATTGGAGAGAGGGAAAATGCTGAACATAGATTATATATGAATTATTTATTTATCATTTTAATGTTAGGTTAATTCCACTACCTTGTAGTTACAATGCTCCATTTGTGCACCTGGAACTACTGTTTAATTAACCAGAACGTTTTGTGTATGTTTGATTTAGTTTGCTTCATTATAAGTAGCTGTCTACATAAACGCATACATCGATTTGTTACTCCTTCTTCTCATAAATAATTGCTAGGATAGTTGGTTGGTTATTATTTAGATTTCAGAATAAAACTGCTTAAGAGTGCAAAGTACACAGAAGACAAGATTTTTTAATGTCAGGCGCAAATTTATGTACTTTCTGTTCTCATAGAAAGTGGGTCTTATTGGGGGGATGCTGGAGATTGGAAATGGGGAGAGCAGCTGTAGATTTTTTTTTTTTTGCCTGCCAGTACTTAGCTCTGAGTCAGCAACATGTGCATCCTGTTTAAAATTGGCTTATTTACCTCCCTCTGAGAACAACAAGCTTCTTGGATCAGCATGACTGTGACTACTGGAAGACTTTGCAATGTTGCTGCAGTTTGGTTGAAGTCATAGGTGACACTGAAATTGTGCTGATCTCTGCCTCGAATTAAACTGGCTGGATTGGAGCTCTCTCAAAATCTTACTGTTTTGTCCTTGCTCAGCATTCCTTCAAAAACATGTGCTTATTTATTCCCTTTTTCTCTTGCCTTTCTGCCATGCATCAGTTCCGCCACCATGATCTGTGTCTATTCCTTTTTGCACCATTTTCAAAATCAGTGCCACTGTGGTGATTGTTCAGGGATTCTAATAGTGAAATCAGATGTCCCTCCTGTCCCTGCCTGCTTGAATATCCTTGATGCAGCAGAGAAGTTGACATCTTATTAATGCAATAGAGGCAGCACTATGATTGCAAAAACACTATGAAATACAGACACCAGACAATGACATTTAAGATAAGCAGGTGAGCCTGGGAAATAGATGTTGCACAGTGTTTCTTCTAGATTTTGAGAAGCACTCAATTTTGGCTTTCCTCTGTGATCTTTTGGAAATAATGTGGATCTTTTGGAAAAAATGTCCATTTTTATTGATTTCCGGTATTAAAAATGATTCATGAAGCACAGTTTAATGGGGAAGACGAACCTTTGGGCTGGATTATTCAGATGCACTGACTACTCCAAGAATTAGCAAGTTCAAATGAATGATGTCTTCCTTTTAAATTAAACTGACTAAAATATCTAAACACATTGAAGCTAGTAGTATCACAATAAATTTGAATTCTGACCTTTTAGTTTGATTATTCTTGAGAGAGCAAAGCATACATGCAAGTGCCCAGTCTATCAATTTATTAATCCTAATTTATTTCTACAAGCTATTTCTCTGTAATACAGAGAATACAGTTGTAGACTGTATGTAATGCAGTTGTAGAGCAGGAATTCAGAATATTGCGCTCAGTACTATACCCTGCTACAAATTGGCTAATGCAAATTTGACAAGATTTTCACAATCTACTAAACACAAAGATTGGGAAGTATGTTATCAGAAGCATTTTGAACCTAACTGAAGCATTCTCAACCTAGTCTACAATTTAAACTGTTTCAGTTCCTCGATCATAAAGTCCCGGTAAAGATATTCCCCATAAGTGATTTATAAGTGATTTATCATTTATATCTTTTATGTACACTTATGCACCAAAGACAAATTCCTTGGTGTCCAATCACACTTGGACAATAAAGAATTCAATTCAGTTCAATCCCACTCAATCTTTGGGGCAGGGGCGTCAAACTGGTGAGCCGCCGGCCGGATGTATCACGCGAAGACCACGCCCACCACAGCTCCGTGAAAGGTAAAATGTCACGATACATCATGTGACAGCAACATGATGCGACGAGTTTGACACCCATGCTTTGGGGCTTGTTGATGAAAGTATCTAGAATTTGTATGGGTTTTTTTTAACCTGCATTTCTTCTAGCTTTGTTTTTTCTTTGGAGAGTCCTTTTTTAAACTTTAAATTTTCTAATTGGAAGTTTTGCTGAATTGCATTACAAGATTTTCAGCTGGAAGCAGAAATCTAATATTCAACTATACTACCAAGTAAGGACCTAGAAGTAGAGAGGAGTTGACTTCCATTTCATTCCTCCTAGGTTTAAAAAGAAGTATGAAATGATGATAATCTCGGTGAGGGAAATAGTCATTTTCTGAGATGATAGATAGATAATAGGTAGGTAGGTAGGTAGGTAGGTAGGTAGATAGGTAGGTAGATAGATAGATAGATAGATAGATAGATAGATAGAATTATAAATTGGTAAACATTGCAGAATTTTCCTATTGAAGGTTTTAAAAAAGTAGGAGAAAGTGAAATATACGAGGAGATCTTAACCTGCTTTCTTACCTCCATATTGGTAATAGTAAACTTACAATAATAATTACAACAATAATAATTACAAGTTGTAAAGACTCCAGAAAATCCATCCATTTCATCCTTCAACTATATGCTGAATACATATAGACGAATGCTGGACTGAAATAAAATGAGCATGATCTTTAAATTGGGGGAAGGAATATCCAGAATATATGCTGTACTAGATGCAACTTTAATAAGTGAAAATAATCTTTAAGCTATAGTGATGAGATTCAAGATAACTATCTTTAGAATTGGCACTTAATTATTGAAATGGTGGATAGTTTATGCCTCTTTGGATTCATTGTCAACAGCAGAAAATCAAGAAATATACCTCAGACTGGAGTACCTCTGGAGTAGCAATTGTTTGATGTGGTGATGGGCCTATAATTAGAAAAACCAGAATTATGCAGGCAATGGATGTAAAATCTGGAGTCTGAAGAAGCAGGATAGAAATAGTATTGATGCTTTTGAACTTTTGGAGAAGATATCTGAGAATATCATGGACGAAGTAGTACCTATTTATCTACTTGCATTTAACATGTTTTTGAACTGCTAGGTGGGCAGGAGCTGGAGTGAGTGACAGGAGCTCATCCCACCATACAGTACCTGGGTCTCAAACTCGGACTTGCCAATTGTCAAGTCTGCATTCTAACCACAGAACCACTGCACCCATTGTGTAGTTGAGGCACAAATGACTAGGCTCAAATTGTCCTATTAGGCAAAGACAGAGCTCTTGAGGAGTTTATGGTCTTGGGAAAGATGGAAGGAAGGAATGAGAAGATGATGATAACTAGCAACAAAGTGGATGGACTCAATTATAGTAGCTATGAGTACATGACTGAGACATGAATCTCTGGGTTGGAGATAGTTCATCATGGAGAAGTCCTATCCATGTTGTTACTATGAATTGATACTGGCTTGATAGCATATTATCAATCATCCTATGACATTAAATAAGAAAGGCAAGCAGACCTTGAAAAAAGTACAGCGTTTTGATATTACAATGTGGTTATTGTTAAAATAATAATATTTTTAAAATAAAACTTATTTTAAAGCAATTTAATTCTTATTTGCACGTACAATTTCTCTATGTTATTCTGTGAGTGAATTGGAAAAATAGAGGAAAACAGAAGACATTTTTTTCTGCATTGGAAATGTTACTTCTGATTGGTCACATATACATGGTTAATCATTCAGGATTATTAAAGCTCAATGTAACCTTGAGCAGGCTTTTTTCTTCATTGATTGATTGACAGTTTACCCTTATTATGTAGATTCTGAATAGTAAACCACAATTCAATCTGCAATAACATTAAAGCAATCAGAATTAACAATAAACTGCCCATGATGGTTGCCTGAAAACCACTATGACCACTAAACCACTAAAACCACTAAGAGTGAAAAGTCCAATGGTAAATTGTATTGACGCCAGTGAAATGCACTTTTGTATAATTATACATAGATTTGAGCTGACTATCTTTTTCATTCCCATAGTAAGAAAACAAGATCAGCTGCATATTTTTTTAAAAGTCCTTCAGAAATAACCTTGCCAATAGTATTGCAAATGTGGCTGTTTTTCTTGTACCATTTTTTAAGTTATAAAAATTGAAAATGGTCTCACAGAACAGTTAGAGAAACCATTTCTTTTCTCAGAAATGATTGGGAAATGCACAGCACTCTGAGCTTTTACAAGCTTTGCATAACGGAAGAAGCCTACTGAGAACATTCAAATTCTGTAGAAATTGTAAAAATATTTGGAGTAGTAGGCATTTCACTCCCTGCATGGTATTCTCATTTTAGCTGCTTGAAATGATTTGGGGGAGACTTCTTCTTTATTACTTCTTGTCACTAATATATTTTGGCTTTCCAAATTTTGACATTTTAAGTTTCCCTGATATCTCCTTTCCTGTTCCTTAGACCATAAAACTCTATTGTTTCTCTTCATCCATAATGATTTTGCCAATGACATATCCAGTTCAACAGCCTGCTCAGTTCACTCAACAATTGATAATGAAATACTTGGTCATCGCTAAGAGGTCTTAGAGATGTTTAAGGAGGAGAGTGCAAAAGTTGGCTTGAAACTCAACATTAAGAAAACTAAAATCATGACATCTGGCCCTCTCAATTCCTGGCAAATAGATGGGGAAGAAATGGAGGTAGTGACAGATTTTATTTTTCTGGGCTCCAAGATCACCACAGATGGGGACTCCAGCCAAGAAATTAAAAGACGCTTGCTCCTGGGGAAGAAAGCTATGGCAAATCTAGACAGCATACTAAAAAGCAGAGACATCACCCTGCCAACAAAAGTATGCATAGTCAAGGCTATGGTTTTCCCAGTTGCAATTATGGCTGTGAAAGTTGAAGGCTAAGCGTCAAAGAATTGGGGCCTTTGAACTATGATAGAATAGAATAGAATTATTTATTGGCCAAGTGTGATTGGACACACAAGGAATTTGTCTTTGGTGCATATGTACATAAAAGTGTACATGATACATTTGTCAAGAGTCATAAGATATACCACGTAATGATAGTCATAGGGTACAAATAAACAGTATCAATAAAACTCGTAGGATAGAAGCAACAAGTTACAGTCCTACAGTCATAAGTGGGAGGAGATGATGAAAGGAACAATGAGAAGACTAATAGTAATAGTAATGCAGTCTTAGTAAGTAACTTGACAATGGTGAGGGAATTATTTGTTTAGCAGAGTGATGACATTCGGGGGAAAAACTGTTCTTTTGTCTAGTTGTCTTGGTGCGCAGTGCTCTATAGCGTCGTTTTGAGGATGGGAGTTGAAACAATTTATGTCCAGGATGCGAGGGGTCAGTAAATATTTTCACAGCCCTCTTTTTGACTGGTGCAGTGTACAGGTCCACCATGGAAGGCAGGTTGGTAGCCACTGTTTTTTCTCTGTGGTTCTAATTATCCTCTGACGTCTGTGTCTGTCTTGTTGGGTTGCAGAACCAAAGTAGAACTAAAGAGAAGGGCAGGTGGTATATTATTTTATAAGGGCAGTTTGGAGGGAGGGATCTGATCTAAACGTAATATTGAAGCTTAAAGCTTGTATGTTAAGAAGTAAAAGACAAAGACGGATTAGAAAATTTTGATTAAAAAAGTGTTGTTTTTTTATGTTAAGTGCTTAAGGATAAAAAATAGGGTGACAAAAAGGTTTTCCCCCTTTTTTTTCCAGTAAGGTCAAAGCTTTTGAAAGAATACAATGAATTTTGTAAAATAAAAATGATGACAGTTCACAAAGATTATTAGGTGCAAAAGAAATATACATTATTCTCATAGCAAGGAAGATAAAGCAGGAATTGTTAAATTGATTAGTTTATTCAAAGAGGACAATATATTTTTCAGAGTATAAGATGCACCTTAGTTTTTGGGGAGGAAAATAGGGGGGGAAATCTGCCTGTATTCATCTGGCTAGTGTCCTTAGTCTGGTCACCTTCAGCACATTATTTTATCCCCTGGTTAGAACTGGAAAAAAGCTTCTAAAGCACAGCTGATAAGAGAGAAGCAATGAACAAAGCCTGCAAAGCTGGGAGGATGACTAGCACCTCATTAGGGCTTCAAAAAAGCTACAATCAGAGTATAAGACACACCCAAATTATCAGCCTCTTTTAGAGGGAAAAAAAGTGTGTCTTATACTCCAAAAAATACAGTATTTTCATTTGGATCTCACTGCTGGAATTTGTGCTTGTAAAAAAAAAAAAGAATGAAACTTTGACTTTGGTTTTGTTGATTAGAAAGATTTGGTGTTACAGGAACGGCTAGTTATATATTAATGCGTAAAAGCAAAACGTTGAGTTTGGAGTATGTTTCTCTTGTCCTGTGCTAAGAAGAGTTGTAAGTCAATGCCCCCTTTTCTTTCTTTTTCTCTTTCCCCTTGTATGTCACACCCCCTTTACCCAGCTTCCTTCCCTTCCCTTAATTTCTTCTCTTTTTCTTCCCTTCTTTGTATTTTATATGATTAAAAATAAAAATATTTTTGATCAATAGGAGGGCAGATTGTATGCTTAGTAAAATAGGAAGTTTGTTTTAGAGGTTTGCAGTGATAAACCTTAATTCCCATCCATAAAACCCCACTATTTATTATCAAAAGAGCATTGAGACTTGGAAGGTAAGATCTTCCTTTCACTCTCTTTTTTAATCCTCATTGTTCCTATAATAACTGAAGCTGAAGAGGAGCGCTGGCATCTCAAACTGGCTTGTGCCCTTAATTGAATGTTTGAAATAGGGTAATTACTGTTTTATGTGTCCCGTGAGTCACGAGGTTGAGATGGGTGATTATATGCATTTTTATAAATAAATAGCCTGGGTGAAAAGTGTTTATAAGTCTCTGTTTTATATGTATTAGACCTATTGCACCCTAATTGCAATGCTCAGGGATGTGAACTTAAAGTGTCAAAGGAACAAATGGAATGCATTAGGTTTTTTTTTTCCCTTGCCCTGTGCTTAGCGCTGATAGACCTTTGAGTCAAATGCAAATCTGATGCTTTTAATATTAATTTGTTGGCTTGGTTCACTCACATGGGCATGTGTAGGATCAGAAACTAGTTCCAGTTAAGCCTGGTTGATATTTGGATGGGGGAAACTCCAGAGATGGGACATAAAAAGACTTTAGGATACAAAATAGAGGCCGATCAGTTCTGCACAGATCTATGTATGAACTCAGAGGTGCTTTTTCACGAGGCAACTGGACTTTCTGGTTTGTCTTTGAAGACGCTTCACTTCTCATTGAAGAAGGTAAAAAGAATTCTTGGATGAGAATTGAAAGGTCTTCAAAGAAAAAACAGAAAGTCCAGTTGCCTCTTGAAAAAGTACCTTTGGGACAATCATAACCTGGATGACTGAGAATCTCCATACACATATCTTTCAATCAATCAATCAATCAATCAATCAATCAATCAATCAATCAATCAGAATAGAGCTGGAGGGGACCTTGGAGGTCTTCTAGTCCAACCCCCTGCTCAAGCTGGAGATCCTATAGCATTTCAGACAAATGGCTGTCCAGTCTCTTCTTAAAAACCTCCAGTGATGAAATTCCACTGGTTAACTGTTCTCACTGTTAGGAAGTTTTGCCTTGTTTTCAGATTGCTTCTCTCCTTGATTAGTCTCCATCCACTGTTTCTTGTTTTGCCTTCTAGTGCTTTGGAAAATTAAGTTGACCCCCTCTTTTTTGAGGCAGTCCCTGGAATAGTGCTATCATGTCATCATATATGTATGAAATAATTTTAGCAGGAAGGAATTTGAGGAAGTACAGTGTTTTTATTGAAACCTCTTTACACATACAGGCAACCACACGCATAGATAAATGTCAATATGAGTAGGCGAAGGTTTTGGGAGAGGCATTTCAACGTTTTCCAGATTGGTGTGTCTGCCCTTCATGAGTAAGGACGCCTTTGGGATGTTTTCAGATTTGGCTTTGTTTTGGGTTAAAAGCTTTCCCCTCTTTGGTGATTTTACCCTCTTATACTTGTCTCCTTGATCTTATGACTGGACCACTGAGAGGCTTTGACAAGTGTCTGAAAACTGAATTCAAACATAAAAGTTTTTCAACTTTGCAGCTCAACACACATGATTGTATTTTAATGGTGATATTCTTTGCTGGCTCTTACTATACCTCTGAGTGATGTTTTTAGCCTTAGACATTTCAAACTATTTTAATTTTTTTTAATTTTACTGAATGAACATTTAAAAACATTGGACATAGTGCGACTTTTCTGGCTTTGTCATTTCCATAGATTTTGACCTAATGTTCAAATACAATTCCTACGCAATATAAATATTTTTGTCCTGGCGACCGATACAGTTCCTATACAGTATATAGATAGGTAGATTCGTTCATGATTCAAACATGTAAAACTAGCTGTAAAACTAGTACTAAACTGTTACTCTTTTTCCATGCGTGTTGTTAAACGTAACCACAAGTACAGTTCCTACTTATCGTACAGTTCTAATATGATATTTTTCAAGTTTCCAACTCATCTGTACTTTCTGTCCCGACGTTTTCCCCCTTCCTTTCCAGCCATAGATACATTTTATTCCAGATTTCATAGTATTCTGTCTCACCCTTGTTTTTGAGTTCTAAGGTCAGCCTGTCCATTTCTGCACAAGTCAGTATTTTCTTTATTATTTCTTCTTCGGGTGTGATGTCCTTATTCTTCCAGTTTTGAGCGAAGACCAATCTTGCTGCCGTTAAAATGTGCACCATTAGATATATCGATCCTTTGCTATATCTCTCTTTTGTGATCCCTAATAGGAATAGTTCTGGCTTTAGTTCTATATTTTGTTCTAGCAACTCTTTAATATTAAAAAGAGACATGTCTAACCATTTTTAAATGGGTTTCTCTAAAAGTTATGTCCTATTCCATTTAACTAAAAGTAGGAAGTGGGGTTTTGTAGCAGTTACAAAGCCAAATCTAAAAAGATCCTCTCCCAAATCTTTCACTTACTCATAATGACATTTATTAATGTGTGAGGTTGCCCCTATGTGTAAAAAGCTAAAGAAAAAGTTGTTCCCAAAATGCTTTTTTCAATAGTCAACTGGACTTTCTGGTTTTTCTCTGAAGACATTTTGCTTCTCATCCAAGAAGCTTCTTCAGAGTCAGAACTGAAGAAGCTTCCGGGATAAGAAGCAAAACATCTTCAAGGGAAAAACAAAGTCCACTTGCCTTTTGAAACAAACACTTTCGGGACAACCACGACCTGGATGACTGAGAATCTCCATGGACACAGCTGGTTTGAAAATTATATTCAGAGTGTTCATCAATGGTTATTCATCAACTGAGTGACATGAAGTTTAGTCCTGGGCACTCCAGTGCGTTCATTAATGATGAAAAAGTAAAATATACGTGTAACCAATTTTCAGGTGGTACAGCACTAAGTAAAATTGCTAATATCATGAAAGATAGAAATAAAATTCAAATTAACGGCTTGGAAAAATTAATGAAAATGTAATAGAGACAAATGACAAGTCCTTTGCTTACACACACAAAAAAGCTCGAACGCACAAGTATTTGATAGGGATAACAGCCCGATTTGCAAACAACATCTTGGAATGGTACTTGAGTGCAAATTAAACATGAGCCATAAAACTATGATGTTGATAGAAAGAAGATAAATGCGATTTTTATTGTTTGACTGAAATTAGCCAGCTCCATGATACGGCCGCCTCAACAAATGCATGACTTCTGAATCGTGGAAATAATTCTGTTGCATTCTGTTCTATTTGGGCCAGATCACATGTCAAGGGCTTCTTCCCAGTTCTGAGCACTGCACTTTAAAAAATAATAATAATTCTAAAGAAACTGGAACAAGTGCAGAGAAAGGCAACGACGATAATCAGGGAACTAGAAACCGAGTTTAAAAAAATGTTGAAGGAGGTGGGAACATTTAGCCTTGGGGAAAAAATAACTTGTGTGTGTGTGTGGAATGTGGTAGTAACTTTTCAAACACCTGAAAAGATGTCACACAGGAGGCCAAAGCTTGTTCTTTCTTGTTCCAGATTGCAGAAGGTACAGGAATGGAGTTAAGTTTCAGGAAGGTAGATTCCAACTGGAGTTTAGGGAAAAAAATGTCTTTAACTGCGTGAACAGTTTAACGGTGGAAATCATTGTGGGTTCCTCGTCACAAAAGTGTTCAAATAGATGACTTCTGGTGAAAATGCTTTCATTTGGATTTCACCCTGAAGCAAGGGGTTGGTCTCAATGGCTCTTCCCAACTTGGGAGGTTCTGAGATTCTATTGTATTATTTAGTGTTGCACTTTTGTAAATCAAACTGGGCTACAAGAAGATTGTGGAAATGCAAGGAGCAACCCAAGGAATATTTTTTTTTAAATGCTTCTGATAGTAGGAGTTACAAGAAAAGCAATGAGGAAGAGAACAGGTTGTATGAAGCAGAACGATCAAGAAAAGGCAGAACGAGGTTTAGTATGAAAGATTGGTCCTAATGATTGACCTGTTTAAATTCTATGTCTTAGTTCG
The DNA here is from genome assembly GCA_032467955.1 of Pseudoxenodon macrops. Classification (NCBI taxonomy): domain Eukaryota; kingdom Metazoa; phylum Chordata; class Lepidosauria; order Squamata; family Pseudoxenodontidae; genus Pseudoxenodon; species Pseudoxenodon macrops. The sequence continues at coordinate 441,561 of JANHFT010001462.1, forward strand.
TACATCAGAGGTGGGTTTCAGCAGGTTCTGACCAGTTCTGGAGAACCATTAGCGGAAATTTTGAGTAGTTCGGAGAACCAGTAAATACCACCTCTGACTGGCCCCGCCCCCATCTATTCTCTGCCT
>JANHFT010001462.1:453181-464942 GCA_032467955.1 Pseudoxenodon macrops
TTTTCTGTCATCCAGGGAAATATATTCTGCCTCCTTTAATATTTCCCAGGATGTTTCATTTTCTAGGAGAGGGGTGGGTTTACTTCCTACAATTCTTTCTACAGGCTCCAAAACCAGGAAAGACATGTTGAGGTTCTTCTAAGCCATTTCCTTTTGCTCACTTCTAGACAACATGAAAGCAGACTACTTGCACCATTAAGCATACACTTTAAGAACTCCTAGGGAGGAGCCATTTTAGTTTCACACACAAACTATCTAAATTTTTCTGTCTCTTCTCTTGGATGCAGTCTCTTCCTCCTGGGAATCCTGACTACATTTCACCACACTTTCTATCCGGCTTCTTCAAAGTCCAACTTTCACTTCCATAGAGCATCTTAGGGCACAGTACGTGAACTCTAATGATCTTTCTAGGTATAGATATCTCTAGGCATCTTTTTAAAGGCCTTCATGGCTGCTGTACCAAGTGCTAGGATGTGGTCTATTTCTTGATGTTTGCTCTTTTGTTACTGGTGGTTGATCGTAAAGGGTGGAAACCATTCACCATTTCTGTATCTTCATTATCAGTTCTCAATCAGGTTGTTGTGCTTGTTGTTATTAGTTTGATCTCTTTTATATTTAATTTTACTCCTGTTTTATCATTATATTCTTGAGTTTTAGTATTAGACTGCAGATCCTTTGCATTTTCAGCTATAAGTGTAGTGTCTTCAGGGCAACATAATTTATTGATGTTTCTTCCTCAAATATTAAAACCACACTCCTCTTCTAACCAGCTTCCCTTTATATTCAGCATATAGACTGAATAAATAAGGGGAGTGTATACAGGTTTTTTTGCACTCCTTTGCCTATTCGGAGCTATCTACATTTGCCACCTGTGTATTGTGGCTTCTTGACCCGTATAAAACGTTCGCATGAGAACAATAAGATGTTCTGGAATTCTCATTTTTCTGAGCCCATTCGGCAGCTTCAGATGATCAATACAATTTAAAACCCATCTTTAATCAATTAAAATATTGAGAGATTTTTAAAAAAAAATGTTTTTTGCCTTTCTCAATTACCCAGCATGTATCATCAATAATGACTCAGATTCCTTGGCCTTTTCTAAATATGACATCTCTTTTTCTAGGGAAAGCTCTAATATGTATTCCTAAACATTATTTTGCTAGCATATGAAATTTAAGATATTGTACAATAGCTTGCACACTCTGATAAATTTTGGTTTTTTTGGTATTGGAATTTGATTGACATCTTCCAATCTGTTGGCCACCATGTTGCTGTATAGTTTGGGTGGAACCTGTACTGATTCTTTTTCTGTTGCTTGACATAGTTCTGTGGGTATTTCCTGTAGCCTTCTGACATTTTAACGATTGGAGTGCTGATCTAATTTCATCTTCTATTTAGTATTAGAGGTTCTCATAGGTAGGAAATATATTTAAGATATGCTGTTTATTGACATCTCTCTTGTACAATACTTCAGCATCCAAGTCCATTTCCATCTTCAATAGAAACCCATTCATTTGTAACAACTTTTTAAACTTCACCCTACAGTTCCTCTGGTTTTCTATCAGTGGAGTTCAGGACTTCAGAGTGATTCCTATTATTCTCCCCTTAAATGCTGGAAACATGTTCCACCTGTTTTGGACAGGGATTGACTTTGCTCTTCTGTTTTAGCTTGACTTGGAATCTGTACATAAGTAATTCATAGTCTGTTCCAGTCAGCTCCCAGCCACAATGTTGTTGTTACAACTAACCTCTTCTACCGCTCTGTGACAATGATATAGTCAATTTGATTTATGTGTACTCTTATCTGTTGATGTCCACGCATATAGATAGTGCTTTGGTTATTTGAAGATTGTGTTAATAATAACAAAAATAATGAATGAATTGGAAGAAACTGACAAATTATTCTCCTGCTTCATTTTTGTTTCCCCGGCCATACAGTCCAAACTACAATTTCTTCCACACGATTTCCAATGTTGACATTAAAGTCTCCAGTCACAAGCATCATATCTTGCTTATACCCTTCATCAGTTTCAGACTTGATTTATCTAGAAGTCTAGATTATCTAGATCTAGAAGGCTATATCTGTCAACAGATCGAGCCTTCTTAAATAAATAGCACAGACACGATCATGATAATAAAAACACAGTCAAAAGAACAAAATGTAAAATATTGAAAACATTAAAAGAGATTAAAAGGCCAGAGAAAATAAATGTAGAACACCTTTCTGATCTGTAAATTTCAACTCCAGTTGGCAATTTGTACCATAAAATGAATCCTGACACAGAGAAAACAAATGTAATTGCTGATGTCAAGTATATGATGGGACTCATGATAGGACTCACAAAATACTGTATTAATGATCTAAATGCTGAGGGTGGAGTCAGAAGGCAACCACAAGCATTGAAATTGTTTCAGGGGTAATCCAGAACCTTAAAGAGATATCGCTTACCATTCTTGCTGCTGCATCCTGAGCCAGTTGCTGATTTTGGACTGCCTAACTAAATATGTACTACAGTAGTCTGATTGTCTCTTGATTGACCCTGTGAGTCCCTTGGACTGCAAGGCGATCAAACCGGGCAGTCCTAGAGGAGATCAACCCTGACTGCTCTTTAGTAGGCCAGATCCTGAAGATGAAACTCAAATACTTTGGCCACTTAATGAGAAGGAAGGACTCAATGGAGAAGAGCCTAATGCTGGGAAAGAATGAGGGCAAAAGAAGAAGGGGATAACAGAGAATGAGATGGCTGCATGGAGTCACTGAAGCAGTAGGTGTGAGCTTAAATGGACTCCAGAGGATGGTAGAAGACAGGAAGACCTGGAGGAATGTTGTCCATGGGGTCATGAAAGGTCAGACACAACTTCACAACTAACAACAACAAGTCTGATTGTCAGTTTACCAGGACAGGACTCATCAAAGCCAGGATTGTCCTTGCAGGAGGACACCTATCTGAATTATTAGATAAAGGTGGTTGAAGTCCCTGCTCACTCCAGATGTTCCACAGCTTTCCACTTTCACTGCTGTAATGGTTAACCTGATTTTAAAAGGGTAGTGTAACACCACCACCATGAAAATGTTTTTTTTTTATTGGCTCCTTTTTTCTTTTAACATTCTGTGCTTATTGAAGGGAATAATATATTATTCCCCCCCCTTTCAGTAACAAAATGTTGTTGCTTAATATGGGAAAGAGTATTTCAAAACAGAAGAGCTGTCTTGGAAAATAGTTTCTGGATTTTGTATAATTAATTAGTAACACCTGTGATTATTCTGCCAAATCTTCATGCATTTTTAAAGCTTCTAAAATGTATAGTGTGCAGCTAATTTCTGTCTGCTGGAGCACAGGTGTGGAATATTTAGGAAATACTGTTTAGTCCAGAATTTCTGTACATTACCAACCCAGAACTGATTTTATGGCAAAATAACCACATTAAAGAACAGGGATTGTTATCCCATCAAAATGGATGCTGTAACTGGAGCACTTTGAGAGGCAATTTCACACTTCACCAAAAGGTAAATGTGTTGTCTAAAAGTACACTTGCTCTGTTTTAAAATGCAGAAATGTGTGAGCCTATATTTGGAGAATTATGTGGGAAAGAAACTGTTTTTTCCCCATTATATATTTGCACTGACTTTGATGCTGGCCTGCTTATTTAATTGTGCTGTGCCTTAACATAATACAATTGTGTTGGAAATAGTAATTTAGCTTATCAGACTGAAAAGAATGGCGAGAGCAGCAGTAATATAAACCATCAATACTGCTTTTGATTGGGTGGGAGTATCTCTTAGGCAGACTGAAATTTTCTTGAATGTTAAGTGGTTCTTGCTCTGTTTCTAGTCCTCCAAAGCCAAGTAGTTGAAATTGGGCCATGTTTGCAGCCGTTAAGAATCAAGCCAGATTTTGTGGTTATTAGAATCATATGATGATTATTTAAATGATCAAGATGTACAATAAGAGCAGATTTGTGCATCATTTAAAATTATGTAGATGGAAGACTCTAGCAAGAATGATTCTCAGAACCTGTATTATATCAGGGGTGTCAAATTTGTGGCCCATGGGCTGGATGCACCATGCGTTGGTCACACCCATCCCCATTTTAGGAAAGGAGGAAAAGTTGCGATATGTCACGCAATGACATGTTGTCACAAGTTTGACACTCCTGTATTATCTGCTTTGCATGAGGCTGTTCTTGAAGAGCACTTGGAAGCTGCAACTGATCCAAATGCAGTGGTGTGAGTAGATAATGGAAACACCATGACACACTCATGTAACACTGTTGCTTTGCTAACTATGCTAATTACCAGTAGGCTTCCAGGTGCAAATCAGATGCTGCTTGTTATCTATAAAGCCTTTCATGGTATAAGATTTTGTTATTTATGGGACTGTCTTTGTACAATTAATTCTGGTCATTTGATAAGATCAGACAGGATTTAAGCCCTGTCATATGATAGGACCTGGTGTGGCATGTCCTGTTTGATATGCTGCAGGGAGCCTCAATTCTGTTTGCCTTAAGATCCCAAAGGCCTCTAATACCACCACTAACTGTAGACATTAGCTAGAGATGGTGGTGATATTAGACCCATCTTGATTGGCCTTTGGGATTGTTTTTCATTGTTTAAATTTGTGTCTAGCACAATAGTTTTTATGATTTAATGTTTTTATTAATATAAAAAATTGTTTGCTGCCATCTTGCCTTGGGGGCAACTGCTTTTATTGCTATTTGTTGCTTTTAACTCTGCATGCACACACTCACCATGCACATTGATTGGGTGGCTTTATAGAGAATACTTGACTTACATCTGCAGTTGGCATCAGAACTTCCATTGCTAAGTGATGCACTTATTAGCTGAGTCATCATATGACTACACCAGAGATGTCAAACTCACATTGTCATGCTGACATCACGTGATGTATTGGGATTTCCCACCCTTTGCTAAAATGGGGGTAGGCATGGCCAGCGTGTGTTGCATCCAGCCCACAAGCTGGGAGTTTGACAGCCCTGGACTAGACCCTGTTTGTTTTTTGTCCTTGGGCATTAAGCAAATCTAGCTTAATTCACTTTATGTTTGCTAATTGGGAGCCATTGACTTTGCTTGGGAACTGGCTGGGATGTTTGCAAATGATGATCACACAACCAGGGGTTCTGCAACTGTTGTAAATAATTGCCAAGTGCCTAAATGACAATCACATAACCAACAAGAAGCTGTCTTCTTCTTTGATGTCCTGCTTTTACCATATCTAATTTGTTGAAATTTGGTTTTATTTCAGAACAGTGGGATATGCAGATTGTGGTTTATATGTACCACTCTGAATTACAGGTGCTTGAGTAATTTAATCAGTTCACATTTAGTACTAAGTGAACTGACTCATTTTTGCAGCTACTCTTGAAAGCCAAGTAGTGTTACACATTACAGTGTCATAGATAGTAGAGTACATCTACGTGGGTTAAATAGAGGTGGATTGTTGGAAGGAGAGACACTTCAATATAGCATGACCTTTCTTTTATTACAGGGAGCTACAGTGTTAAGCCATCTTATATGAGAACCCTACCTGCCTAGGTTTCAGCAATGAATGTAGATTATGTATGAATTAGGTTTTCTTCGTTCAGATAGGAGAGAGAGCAATATTTTTCTTCTTGGTATTTTGAATCTTAGAGACAGCTCTTCTATTACTCAGTGTGTATTTATGCAGTTCCCGGCCCGCAACACATTAGCCCACCCAACAATAGAAATGAAAATTGGTCTCTTCGGCTGAGCCCTTGCATTAAAATCCCACACAGTCTAAGCTGGAGAAAAACAACATTTAAAGGTATAATCTGCCTGCTTTGTTAATTAATAGTAACAATTCATTCCTTTCTCCACTTCTTTAATTGCTGTTTTGTTGTTTTTGTTTTAATTATATTTTTAATTTACTCCTAATCAAATTGTGGCTCTCTGTGTTTATTTCATTATTTTGTTAGCGTCTGTGCACATGAGTGTGTGTGTGTGGACTGCTGTATGCTTCCCTCTGGGTTTCCCCTCAATTCTTTCCCTCCCACCTCTTCCTGGACTAGATCCACTAATCCAATTTGAATCTAGTCTCTGAGGTCTGAAATTCTAATTTACAGATTGCAGTGGGAGTTGAACAATGCGAATACCAAGATAGGAATTTATTGTCTAATCTAATCAGGAGGAATCAGACGTCTGTAACAAGTCTATCAAAGCTGCGTGGGACCCTTTCGCTAAACAGTGTATCCAGCCTTCTAATAACGCTAAAGCGATTTTAGGGTTTCATGTCTTTTCATACAGATTAGCTTGCATGTTTTCCTTTCTTTTGCAGAACATGCTTGGCAGAAGCATAGCCCACTTTGCTTTTTGAAACTCCATAAGCAGCTTCATATTCTGCAAAGGATTATCCATATGTTAGAGGATTAGAATCCTGCTGAGTCCTCAAATGGCATGGGTCCTGTATCCCTACCCCACCCACCGTGCTGTGGTTCCTGACACTGTGCTTTCTTCAGTTTCATAGCACTAAGTCAGATTCCTGACTTGAAATTCACTTTGGAAATTGGATACCCACCTCCTTGGAAATGCTGAAACCTTAGAAACTGGATATTTGATCCCTTGGAAATGGCAGGTGGAGATTGTAGTAATCATGATTACAGGACTGGGTGAAGGGAAAACATAATTTCCCTGCACAGATGCTCTAGATAGTCCTGTTGGGAGCAGCGGAAGAATATGCAGTTGCTATGAAACTGGTCCTCCCCAGTAATTATCTAAAAAAGATGACTGCACACGTATCATCTTTGATCTGAAGTATTCTAATTACATTGTTAATGTCATATTTTTTTACCTGCTGTACTGCTATGATGCATTGGCTTTTCATACAGTTGCATTGCAGATAATTTCTGGCTTCCCTATCTACAGCATTCTCAAATGTCTCAGGATTGAGCTGCAATCTATCTCCAACAAGCACCAGACCAATGAGCCTCCAACCAGCCTCACTAGGAGGTTAAAAGGGTGGGAGATCTCTCAAATCTCAAGTTGGATGATGTTCAAAATGGTTGGGGCAAATACTGAGAAAGGGACACTGCCAAGATCCCATCAGATGACAATCTTTAAGAGACCTGGAGTGTGCCCACTCACACTCTGACACATTGGGACAGGCAGATACCCTTGGGAAGAAGTAGACCCACCAATAATGTGGTCCTGAGCCACGTAGGGCTTCAAAGGCATAGGTAGTCCTCAACTTATGCCCACAATTGAGCCCCAAATTTCTGTCAGTTAAATTCTTTTTGCCCCATTTTATGCCCTTTCTTGCTATGGTTGCTAAGTGAATCACCGTGGTTAAGTTAGTGTGTTTGTTAAGTGAATCTGGCTTCCCCATTGACTTTGCTTGTCAGAAGTTCGTAAAAAAAGTGATTACGTGACCCTACGGGACACTGCAAATGTCATAAATGCCAGTTGCCAAATATCCAAATTTTGATCACATGACTGTGGGGATGCTGCAACAGTTGTAAGTGTGAAAACCAGTCACAACTCATTTTTTCAGTGCTGTTGTAACTTTGAATCATCACTAAATAAATGATTGTAAATTGAGGACTACCTGTAATAACCAGGTTTATTGAACTGAATTGCACCTGGAGTGCAACTAGGAGTCAGTGTAGCACTCATGTAACTTGGGTGAACCATAGGTCTCCCAGAACTGTGTGTCTGGACCAATTGCAAATTACGGATAGTCTTTAAGGGAAGTTACACATAGAATGCATTGTAATAATTGAAATGGGAGATTATTAAGGCACAAGTGCCCATGTGTAAGGCCTCCTGATTCAGCAATGAGTACAATTGAATTTGTACAGTTCATACAGATGGATTTGTGCAAATGTCCCCAAGCCCATGGTGGCCACGTGCTCTTCTAATAAGAGCAGTGACTCTACAAGGGCTCCCAAGTTGTGCACCAAACCTGTCAGGGAAGTATTAACCCATTAAAGATCTCAACAGTCCTGACCCTGAGGCCAAACACCTATAACCACTCCACCCCAGATTGAGTAGTTACCGTACTTACCATCCAGACTCTTAAAGGCTCCACACACTGAGCATTAACCTCGACAGCATCTCTTACAAAGATGTATAATCCAGTATGATTAGAATACTTTGCACATTTACAGCGCAAATTGTAGATTGTTTCTGGTTTGTTTAATAAAGCATGGATGAAACAAATTTTGGGCTAATAGGTGCAGATGTAGCCTCTTTATTTTCCACTTTCTTTGAGAAATGAATGTTTCTGGAGGAGATGCAGCTGAAGATGAATTTACCTGAGGTTTTCTCTTAAACAATGGGCTTAAATCAACATAAACCTGTAGCTTGTTTTTCCTATTATTATTGGGTGGTTCTTGATACTTAGGCAGTCTTCAGAATATAACTTTTAAGTTTCTATAGTCCAAACGATTTGTTTCTTTTATGTATAGCCCTTAGACTAAATGGACTAAAACATGTAGATAGGCATCTATTTAAGTGGGTTGAAGCACTTGCTGAGCGGAGACCCCTGCAGTCAACACATTTGTGGATGAGTATTTTATAGGTCACCTAGGATGCTTTTTCAGCTTTGGCCTTGAAGAGCAGACCTCAAGGCATTAACCACCTAAGGAGATGCATATTGTCTCTATGTTTGTACATTTGACTGCGAGCCCTTAAGGCATTCCCAAATAAAGAGAGATGTTGCTGGAGAATGAATAAGCAAATGAAGAGTAGCTAGAGTGTGTGCTAGAGTGTAAGCCCCAGGCAGTCTTAAAATTGCTGCCCATTATCAGCATATCTTAAAATGCTATTTGTTTAGGCTCAGGATGGTATTTAGGAGCTAGAATGAAACTTTGTGGACTGGGGAAAGTTATGAGCTGGCTGCAAGTGTGAAAGAAGCCTAACTAGAGTAGGAATGTGAAATCAGCTTGACCAAATAATGCTATCCAGATTTTTTAAGAGGAGCAGTAAATAAGAATCAACAAATGAAGAGACGTATTTGCCTTGCCTTGCCTTGCCTTGATTTCATTATCACCCCTTAGTTTTGAGAGTGTATATCTGGTGATAATTTATCATTGTCAAGAAACTATTCAATTCTTTTTTACATATATCATTCATTTTGTTGCATTATGATATTTTTTTTGTCTGAATAAAAGTGGTATGAGTTTTATCCATTGTAGAGTAACTGTGCCTAGAGGCAGGCATTGTGTATCTTGCATCTAGATTTCATGTGTCATTGCTCACAATTTCATGGTTTACCTGACAACTATAGGCAACTTTCATTTGAGTGCTGTAGAGTCATCAGATTGTTCCATGGGAGTACAGAGACTACCTACTTGAAGGACTGAGAGGTAACTCTTTCCTAATTTGATCCTTCTCTATTGTGGCTGATTAAATTTGCCACAAATTTAATCTAGGGATCTACTAGTGGAGTTCGCTTAGATATATTCTTATAATGGTTAGATAAGTGGTGAAAGTCCTGCATTTATGTGACCCTCTCTCTGGATTTCCCCCCTAATTTATCTTTTATGGGCAAGATATTAGAGTTCATAATGGTTACTAGCTAATTTCATGAAACCTTGGCCTAATTTCAGAACTCCTCCCTAAAACAACTGTCAAGTCAAATTCCCAGTGAGCAGTACTTTAGATAGATTAAAAGGAGCTATTAGGAAAATGAGACAAATGACTAATAATAAAGTCTTGCCCTTGTCTATTTTAGCCTCATCAAAAGTTTAGGAGCTGGATGTCATCAGTATGCTCATGGTATCAAATTTTATCATTTCTTTGTGGGTGGAATCAAAGAGACTATGGATACCATGAACTTTTATCTGAAAGCAATGATAAGATGAATGGAGACTATAAAAAAACTTGAGCCTTAATGTAGTAGTAATCAGTAGACAAACTGAGCTGGAGAGCAAAGGCAGCTTCCATCTGATGGGCCAAGTTTACAACTGAATGGTGTTTTTTAAATGTCTCTTCTGGGAGAAGAGGAGAGCATCACTGCACAGTGTTCATATTCTTTTATTCAGCTGTTGCAATTTTTGTTAGAACACTTCTCATGACTCCTATGAAGCTGCTTTTGAAAATGTAGTGGACTGAGTGTGGACTTCTGGATGTCCACTTTTTGGTTATGTTACACAAACTTTGGGCTTTCATCCTCATTTTCTGTTTCACGAATGAAGGTAAATATGTGTCCCAGGATAATGTTGCAGGATCCAATCCAAGTATTTACAATATGTGCACGTGCACGTATTCCAGTGAGAGAGAAGTTCCCTGATGATGAATTCCAATGTGAGCCCCAAAAAGGGATAAACCTTTGGTCCCGGTGACCAACTTAGATTAGATCTGCATCATTTTCTGATTGTATAGCAGTTCAAGATACTAACATTAGAATAACTGAAGTATATCTTGAGCTTCTTTACAAAAAGCATAGTACTTATTTGATGCCTGCATAGTCCTCCCCAAAAGTGGAGAAGCTAGAGAGAACTTAGACTTTACAGGAGCCTAAAGCCTTACTTTTGTCTCTTAACCTCCCCCTCTAAAATTGAGCCCATTTTGAACTTGTTCCTTCCTATGCAGGTTGTCCCCCAAACTAGTAGAAATCGCACATCCCATCCTAAACAATCCCGTTCATCATACCACAACTATTTAAATGAAACCTTTTCACTAACTCTGTAGCTGGCATTTTTATATCTTGCTATTATAGTTCTTGTTTATGCTTTCTCCAGCCTATTGTGTTAATTGCTCTCTTAGCAAGGATGCAAAATTGAATAGACAGTCATTCTAACTTGTTATTTCTATGTTTGTTTGTGTTATTTCCAGCCCAGCTTAGTTATTCCATTCTCTTGAACTAACTAACCACACTTTGCCTGTTTCTCTTATCCAAAATAATCTTTTGCTTCATTTCTTTCTCTTCTTATGAACGATCTTGATACATATTGCAAATGTATTTTCTAACCAATGCATACCAGTAATCTGCTACAGTTTGTTACTAGACATGTTGTAAACTATTCATTTTTATTAGCTTAAAGATGCATAAGAGCCTCAACCAGTCTTTGTTTAAAAGAGATTTGATTTCGTGTATGATCCATCTTTTTTCATTACTCACATAGATTTCACAGAAATAGCTGTCATCTCCTTATGCAGTGGCAAGTAGAGCCATTTGTAGCTGTTAAAAACAGTGATAAACAACTTGTTTTGCTTTCCTCAGCATGTGTATTCCTATCCAATTATCACGAGCTGCCAGCACCACGATACCAAATTAGTTGGATCATCAAATCTGGAATTGTCAGGCTTCTCATAACTAAGCAGTAGCCTTGATGCCCTAAACTAAATAGAGTTGGATTTTTTTTCAGAGAGCATCATATTTAACAAACAGCTGAGATTTTCCCTGGATTTATTTTGTTTGTTTTATTTTTCAGGAGGGGGGAATAATTTTGGAAATGCTTCTCTGAATAGTCTTTAGCATGTTTATTTATTTAGCATAGTTATATAGCCGCCCATCTCATATGGAAGTGACTCTGGGCAGCATACAACACTTAATTAAAAACAATAAATACATAAAATGTCACAATGTTAAAATAACTATAGAAAGGCAAAGGAGCATGATATTAATTACAGTAAGGAAACCATCGCAAAATCTCCCAGGCTTGATAATATATTAGGATAGGATAGGATAGGATAGGATATGATAGGATAGACTAGACTAGACTAGACTAGACTAGACTAGACTAGACTAGAATAGAATAGAATAGAATAGAATAGAATAGA
>JANHFT010001462.1:487428-498041 GCA_032467955.1 Pseudoxenodon macrops
AAAAAAGCTTCTAAAGCACAGCTGATAGAGAGAAGCAATGAAAAAAGCCTGCAAAGCCTGGAAGATTATTAGCACCTCATTAGGTCTGAAAAAAAGGTTCTTCGCTTCACTCACTAGTGTCTTGTTAGGGCTGAAAAAAAGAGCTTGGTAAAAGCTACATTCAGAGTATAAGACGCACCCAAATTTTCAGCCTCCTTTGGGGGGGGATAAGTGTCTTATACTCTGAAAATACGGTGTGCATGTGTGTGTGTGTGTGTGTGTACACACACACACACACATATCTAGATATAGATATAAGCCTTCTGTAAAAGTAAACACTCCACCCCTGTCATTTATCAGCAAACACATTCATTCAACACATTTCTTTCCATTGTCATTAAAACAAAAGCCCAGCAATCTTGGCAAATGCACAGATCCTTGAATCCAGTTATTAAGACAGAGTGTATCTGTTTAATTCTCACCGTTCCTAAGCAGCCGTTTCAGGTTTTACTTCCCTGTTATTTTGGCAGCTTATCACACGGTAAGCCCAAGGGGAACAAATTAATTATTTTAAAATTCAGATGAGAGAATTCACACCTCATTAAAGCTCTCGGTTACTACATGCAGTGTGCGTTTGGGCTGGAATTTCTCCTACTGCTAGTTGGATCCGCATATTGTGAGGCTTAAGATTTAAGGATTACGCTTCCTGTGTTTTCCACCAGGTTTTGCATGTTTCTGTCTTCCATAGCGTTTCTTACTGATATGGTGCAGAATGAAAACTATGCCAAGTCCAACTTCTTTTCAATGTAGGAATCCAAGTTAGAGCATCCTGGATAGAACCTTCAACAACCTACCAAAGACGGGTGATCTGCCAAATTGTGTTAATGATCCCTTCCTATTGAACCGGTGTTATTCTTAGAATAGAAGAATTTATCTATCTATCTATCTATCATCTATCTATCTATCTATCTATCTATCTATCTATCTATCTATCTATTTTGTCAAGCGTGTATTAGATAATATATACAAATATAAACATGATTTGAATACATGAAATGAATACGAACAAAAGGGAACATTAGGACAGGGATGGTAGGCACGCTGGTGCGCTTATGCATGCCCCTATTACATAAGACCATATTACATAAGACTACGTTGCTTTGAGCCCTTGATCCAACATATTATCTGTAGTGGTGGAAAGCAGAGAACATTTTTAAATATAAGGGCAACTCAGATTAGGCCATTGAGGTTTAATTTATAGGATTCTGCCTTATGTTCCAGTGCTATTGGAGGAAGAAAATAAATGAAGAATAGTTTTAAGAAAAAAAGGTTTCAATCCAGTGGTGGGATTCAAAAATTTAACAACCGGTGCCCTGCCCTAATGATCAGCTGGGTAGGTGTGGCTTGGCGGTCATGTGACCATGTGGGCATGGCCAACTCAATATCACTCACGTCGATGGGTACTTCACCTTAGCTGTTACAATATAATAATGGTTAACCAGAGAAGCAGTTTCTGTAAGCAGGGCAATAAAGATTAGGCTAAAAACAACACCAGAATGTTTCCTTCCTTATAGGATTAGCCCTGTAAAGTGGGAAAAAACAAAATGAGATTTCTTCCAACAATTGGTTCTCCGAACTGCTTAGAAAGTTAACAACCGGTTTTCCCGAATAGGTGTGAGCTGGCTGAATCCAGCCCATGTTTTAATCATGGCCTTACTAGAAGTGCATATTTTGTGATGCATTATTATAGACATATAATAGGGTATGGAACAAATAAAGGAATTTGGAGGATGGATAGGTGACTGATTCTCCAATGACAACAACTTTAGCTTCAGAAGGAATGTCTTGGATTCTTGGATTTCCAAGAACTTTGCTTCAAAAGATTTCAAAAGTGGACATTTTGCCTAAAAGTTTTTCGGATCATAATCAAGTTTTTCTGATGCTTAGAAAAAAGACCTCACTATTCAGAGGGAGACTAAATGAGCCTATTTTGCAGAAGAAGATTTTAAAACACTGCAAAGAGAAATTGAATGAATATTTTAACAACAATTTGAGTAAAGGCACAGATTTAATGACTGTTTGGAAAGTGAGCAATTTATGAGAATTTTGAGGGATTATTTCATCCAATATAATCATTGAGAAAAGAAGAAAAGTCCAGAAAAGATGCAAAAAAATATTACATGAACTTAAAAAGAAAGAATCTGACTTATAGAAGACACCAACAGACAAAATTTTACATCAAATTAATCAAATCTATGCTGACCATTTGAGAAGTAGAAATAAAATTGAATTATACAAAACAAAGATATTTAAGTTCTCAAATAAACCAGGAAGATGGTTGGTACATAAATTGAGAAAATATAAAAGACAATAATTGGTACAATCCAGGAGAGCAAGACAATATTGACAAATGATTACTCTATTAAATTCATTATATAATCTTTACTCAAATTTGTACAAGAAAAAGAATGTGGATTTACAAAAAAAGATAAAATTTAAAACTACCAAAACTTTCACAGGTGCCAAAACAACTTACAAACAATCCTATAATTACTTTTGAAATATCAGATGCCATGAAAAAGATGAAAACAGGCAAAGCCTTAGTAGGCTCAGAGAAGCGGCCTTGTATTGAGTAAGACAACAATTGTTAACAATGGGTCTTCCAATCTGTATTTGGGGACTAAGACTACATTGGGAGATGTACCTGAACTTTGGGTGAATCTAGTTGCTTGGATGTTTTAAGGAGTCATGGGTTTTATGATTTATTATTATATTTTGAATATATTATCTATCGAACAGAAATGATATGAATAATGTATTATATTATTATATATTGTTGTAAGTCTAAGAATCAGATGACTGAATAACGTAAAAGTAGTAGTCATAAATCAAATAAATAAATATGAGGATGAGGATATTGACAAAGTATACATCTTTTTCCCGCCATGGAATAAACTACTTGTGGAACATACCATTAGTCTTTCTAGTCCAATACAGAAACTGAACCTTTGCAAAGTCTTCCACTTCTACCATTCTGTTTTCCTTTAAATTCTCTGATCCCGGTAACTTCATGTGTTTGAATACCTGCTCCTTTTGGTGGGAGATCTAAAGTAAACTACCCCCTCCCCCGTCTGCTACATGTGTTGTGTTTTTTGTTTCGCTAGGAAAATAAAGGGCACAAGATTAAGCAAAATATTTTTGAAGGTTAGAAGGGCATGTATAGTCCCATAGTTCCAGCAAATTTTCATGAAAAATGGATGCCCCAGGGCCCTTTGTAGTTTTAAAATATCGACTTTTGATTGAATTAAAAGGTCACACATTTAGAGTATGGTTGAACAGAAATGAATATAGGTACCCAAGGTATATCCATACTTAAACTTTGAAAATGGTTTTAAATTGTAGTGTTTGAACTATTTAAAGCAGTTACAAATGATTTTTGAGAATTCTGCACAAGACCATAGAAAATTCTTAATTTGATTGTTTAGAATCATCTATACAGTTTTAGTTCCAGTCCTTTAGTTCCAGTCCTTGAAAGCAAAATACTGTAAAGCCAAAAAAAAAGATTGAATAAAGGGAGAGAATAGGATAAAAAAGATCAGCTAAAATAATAATGAAAGTAATTTAGGAGACTTTTAGCATGGAGAAGGATGGTAGAATTTTCACAAAAACCAATTTGGCCATTCTTCCTTCATCTACACAATAACCATTTTGGTCACTACTTACAGAAAACAATGTGTACCATTTTTCTAGATTTAGATGATGTACCAACATGATATTTACCAACATGATAATATTTTTGTTGTCTTTATTGATTGCAAGCCACTTATAGTCACCTCTGGATGGGATGGGCAGCATATAAGTTTAATAAACAAATAAATAAAAACATACACACACACACACCAGAGGTGGGTTACTACTAGTTCAGACCAGTTCTATAGAGTTCTGGTCTGTGGATACCGCCATCTTTTTGGGGGATTTGTTCTTGGAGAATTTAAAAAAACTTTTCCTGCATTCGCAGAAGTCCATTTTTCAGCACTGCGCATGCATTGCCATCTTGTTTTTGGCCTTTTTGGGGGGGATTTTTTTTGTACTGCACACACACATGCCCATGAGGAAGCGAACCGGTGGCGATGTAAGTTAGAACTCACCCCTCACACACACACACACACACACACACACACCAGTACTGGTACACACTGAGGAGTTTTGCCTCTTCCAAAAATAACTGCCATGAGATGCATGATTAGTTACAAAACCTTCACTTACTGGAATATTACTGCCCTAATGTCTACCTCCTTTATGTATCTTGGGCATTTTTTGGAACTCCCTTTTGAAATATATCAACTTCCTATTTTAAAATTAAAATAGCTTTGTTTTCTAAAACAATCATGTGGTAGATACCACAAGAAATATTTGTGGTCTTGGGCCGCACCATGTTGGGCACTCTGGAGCTATGCTTCATTTAGCAAGCTGGACAAGTGGTGTCTTCTGACATAAGACAGGTTCAGTGCCAGGACACAAGCCTTGGAAGCCATAACTCTATCCCATGCTCTTTGTCTTTAACATATTTGGACACAAGAGGATGGGGCAAAATGCAGAGAACGGACTTATATAAATATTAGATAATCAAGCAATTCTCTCCTGAACACCGAGATTTCTGAATAGGGCCTTTGTCTCAGGTGGACATAGATAGATACCTTTTTACTTCAGATTCAAACTAAATGAATTTTTCATAATACTACCACAATAATTCTTATTATTCTAACCTTTCAGAGATCCCATGGGACAGTAGGGAAGGAAAAAGTATATGGCTCCATACTAGACAAAGTACTAATTCATCTGCATAAGTGGGAAAACTACGTTGCAACTAAAAAAGGAATCTGGGTTAAAAAAAATCAGAGCTTTCTAAAATGATATGTTTTCTGTGGCACTTTTATAGGCTTGCAATTGATATGTTAGGTAGCTTCTTGATGCATTATGGATGAGTGTTCCTGGTAGTCTTTTCCGACTGACATTCTTTCATTTTTCATTTTTTTCTAGTTAGTGCTGTTCCTCTGATCGCTTTGCCAAGTGGTTTTATTCTTTACTCTCTCCTTTTATCTTCATTTCTGTGTGGCTAAATAATTTGCAAGGTGTGTGTGAATAATTTGTTTTTTCCATGTCAAGCAAACACTCTGTCATCCTATTGTACTAAGTCACAAAGCAGAAAACAGTCAGATGGACAGATTGGGTAGTGATATACTGTATTTCTCTCGTTTATTTTCTTACAGACACCACACATAATGAGTTTCCGTTCATATAGAAGTCTCTCTCTAAATGCAGGCTCATTTTCATGTATACAGTTTATTTTGCAAAATTGTCTCTCTCTCTCTTGTGAATTTTATTATCACAAATAATTTTATGTCATACTTATGCTGCCATTGAATGTTCTAACATTACCTATCGATTCTTATATTAGTGGCTGGGCACTTCGGTACCAGATTGCAGTTGTCTTTCGGTCCGTACTAGATAAACTTTAATAATTATTGTATCCGTGAATTGAGTAATGATCTGATTATTTAAGTGATCTCTTGTGTTCGCTCAAGGGAACTATTCAGAAGATTACATTTGTGATTCCCTGCTTTTAGATGAGTCTCTAATAATAAATAAGCTCTTGAATGAATGACTTCCTTCACATGTGGTCTTCAGTATGTGTTTCGCAATACCAAATGGAATTGTTTGCAAATGCTTAATAAAAACTACAAAATCACCCCAATTTGTTGGATTTTATGGGGTTTGAATGGCATCCTGCTTCCCAAATTGTAATAGCTGTGTTCTTTCTTGTATGACAGCAGCTTCTCAGTGGCACAATAGTTAAAGTGCAGCAAGTATGTCTCTGGTATCAAATGTTGTTATTCCAGCCCACTGCACAAACAATGTCACTTGTTTGTTTGACTGGACTCTGCAGGCTTTCTTGTTTGTATCCATTTGGATTCTTTCATCTCACTCTCCCTTTCTTTTTGGCAGGAACCATTGTTTGAAGCTTCTTGTTGTCCTGATGAATCCGATTTGTTCTGATTGGTGTACCATTCATCCAACACCTCCTGTGGAAACTTTGAGGGGCCCTTATAATTGCTTTCGATTGCCTTTCTCAGCCAGACAGGGAGTGGATGTAATTTTTCTTAAAATGAATTCCCCACCTCTACCTTTCTGTATGGCTTAATTTTCAATATTTGCAGGAGCTCCAATCCATAAAGATTCTTCCCTGCTTTCTTCCTTCTGCCTCTCCTCGCCCGCTGTTTACATGGTGAAAAGTTCATCTGATCTGATTCCTTCTTTGTGTCTACAACTGCACAGATAATTAGCATTGACAGGAGAGTCACTGCACAAAAGGGAGGAAAGATGCCTGTGCCTTCTGTAAGTCTGCCCTGCCAGCCTAGTATCTTGGGCCAGAATGTTCTTGCCAACTTCTGAGGACCAGAAAGAACCCTCCCCACTTCAGCTCTCCCCCACACCAAAGGCTACTTCAGACTGCTGCTGCTTACCTTGCATAAGAGGTCTTGTTTCACATCAATTGTTAATATTTACTTAAAATCTTGTATTTATGTTATCATTACTATGAGCCATTTAATAATCACTGTCCTTTCCTCTGAGTAGATCATTTCAGGAAGATGTCACAACTTTGTGTAATTTGTTGGGGCAGCCTGCTGCTAATAATTAGGAAGAATTTTCTTCCATTTCTTCCCTCTCCAAATCTCTTTTGCATCTGATCTGTCAGTATCTGAAAATCCTTAAATATGATGGATTTAGCATCACTGGATGATTCTCAGTTTTTCTGTGCCTGACCAGCTTGAGTACAGGTCACTGGCCATTCCTTGAAGCCATAAACACTCGACCTTGTTCTCTACATATCCTTGGCTCACCAGGAAGGCAACCTCTACACATTTTTTTCTGTTATTTGTCAAAAGTGGTGCTTTCGACTGTGTGTCAGCTCAAGAGTTTACAAGTTTTACATTTATGAGTGGAATCGTGAAAAACTGGGATTTTTTTCCTATATAAGTTCATAGATGGGACAGTATAAAACTTTTTTTTAATTAGGGCACTAATTTAAACAATAGATTCATACTTTCATTGTTTTTTAAAAGTTAATTTTATGATACAGTGAAATAGCAATAGTACTTAGACTTATACAGTGTTTTAGAGCCCTCTCTAGGTGGTTTACAGAGTCAGCATTTTGCCCCAACAATCTGCGTCCTTATTTTACTGACTTCAGAAGGATAGAAGGCTGAGTAAACCTTGAGCCAGTGAGAATCGAACTGTTGGCAGTCCGCAGTCAGCAGAATTGACCTGCAATATTGTGTTCTAACCACTGCGCCATCAGTGAAGATGCCTAAATTTCCTTATACTGTGAAGAATATGGGACCTGATTTAAAAATAAATAAATTTAGTGAGGGAGCAGTAAAAAGGTGGACCTTTTTTGACCTGGTGAAATTGACAGGAATTTTGTCACTTTCCCCTTCTAGCCCAAGTGACAGGAAAAAAAACCCAGTGTTCGTGTGTGGGGTGAAATCTACCTATTGGGCCCACAGTAAACAATATCTGCACCCAACAACAAGCCAACACAATAGCCAAAGTGGAGGAAAGAATTGAAATTCAGAAAACCAGTTTATTCATGGGAGGCTGAAGTATAGACGAAGTATTGATCCATTTGTTCATTTGTTGTTAGAATGAGAGTCTTTCCCAGTAGCCAGATCTGTAAATGGTTATCCTCGTCTGATGCACATATTAATCATTGACGTTTAGAAAATAATCAAATAAATAGGGTGATTCATTCCTTTCAAATACAAAACAAAAAGGGAAACAACTGTAGTTAACCATCCCACACAGACTTACAGCTGCAGAAAATCCCCAATAAAATATCCTATCAGGAAAACTCCTCTCCTCCCTCCCTCATCTTCCACTGCTGTTCATGCACAGGTGATATGCCATACCTGCTGCTTAAACACTTTCAAGTTTACATTTCTTGGTTAGCACCACTTCGGCAAAAAATCTTCACAAACTCCTCCAGAGGTTATTACATTAGTGCCAATTCTCAATGCATGAAAATGTTGATTTCAACAATCAAATTTAGAGAAGATGCAAAGTAATCTTAGCTAATCTAGCATAGTCTTCTTCTTGTATGTCTATTCTTTGGGCATTAGTTCACACATGTATTAGTACAACTAAGTGTGCAAATGAGTGCAGCCCTCAATTTATCAGCCAATGTAGTTTCCAAGGGCTATATGGCTGTTTTCTTGTTTCAAGCTAGAAGCAAGTAATCTTTTGTTAAAATGCTTTTGGGCTAGATAAGGTTACACATGTGGGGGAGGCTAGGTTTTATTTTAAGGCCAATGCTAGTGTCCATGTGCTTCCTTCTCAAAATTGTGATCAGAAATTCTTTAAGAGCTGCAAAAAAGAAAATTTTCAGAGTATAAGACGCACCCTTTTCCCCCCCAACAGAGGGTGGAAATGTTGGTGCGTCTTATACACCGAATACAGCAATTTTGGCCTCCTAAAGCCCCGCCCCGCATCCCATTTTTACAAAAAATGGGTGCCTGTTTTTCGCAAAAATTGGGTGCGCAGAGGGTTTGGGAGGCTCGTAGACTGTTTCTGTGGGCTGGGGGAAGGCAGAAACACCCCCGTTTTTCACCTTTTTGAAAACACGGGGTGCGCAGAGGGTTTGGGAGGCTTGCAGAATGCGTCTGTGGACTGGGAGAAGGCAAAAATACCTGTTTTTGCAAAACATGGTCCGTTTTTTGTCTGTTTTTCACAAAAACAGGTGTTTTTGCCTTCCCCCAGCACTCAGAAGCAGTCTGCAGGACTCCTAAACCCTCTGTGCACCCCGTTTTTACAAAAACAGGTGAAAAACGGGCCCGTTTTTGCAAAAAAAAACAACACCAGGATGCACGGGGAGTTTGGGAGGCCTGTAGAGTGTTCCTGGGGCCAGGGAAGACAAAAACGTTTTTTTCTCTTATTTACCTCTTTCAAATCTTGGTGCGTCTTATACTCCGAAAAATACGGTATATATTTAGCCCTGGGATTCCATTTACTCCTTCTTACCTTACAGCAAGGTAAGAGGAGAGAATGTTAATTCAAGTACAAAGTCTATGAGGTTGGGTAAGATTCTAATCGTCTACGTAATTCAACACAACAGCCACTGAAGAGAAATCTGGATATGTATCACAAATGGCGTGGCATGGGCCACCCGTCTCTCACCCGCACGGAACAGGGCTCTCAACCCCACCAAGGCCCTGAATCGCTGACGCAAGGAGCCCTGGGTGAGCGCAGCTACATCCATTGGACAGATATCAAGTAGAGGGTCAATGGCTGTCACCAAGCGATTCATGAACGCCTCATACTTGGGAAACGCCTGCAAAAATGAAGGGAGAGAAACTATTCAGCTGATTTTTAGAGCAAGCCTTTTCTTACAGATCAACACCCAAAGCAGCCACAAATATTTAGGTATCTTCTTGCATTTCTTGTATCATGTGACTGTGATATGTTCTATTCTCCTTTCCCCTCTGCCTCCAAGATACGTCCTCCCCAAATACCTGGGCATCCTTTAGGGAGAACTGGGAAATCTGTTTCTGTGTCTCAGCCATGCTGTTCCCCAGCAACAGCGAGCGAGGAACTTGCCCATCCTGGCCGTCCTCCAGGATTGGAGTGAAGGAATGTGGGTCACGTAGAAGCACTTTTAAGCCATGTTTCTGCAAGACAGAATTATCACGCACATGCAGTAGGAAGATCTGTGTTCAGCGCTCAGATATATAGGTGACTATGCCAAAGCATATGTTATACAATGGCCCCAAAATGACCCTTTCCTGGCATACAATAGAAGAATGATCACTTTACATAACTAACAATTGTACAAATGGCCACCAGCTAATTTAGGCTGCAGACTTTTAAATATGTTTATATGTGGAGTAAAATTCATCAAATATAGTGGGACTTAATTCCTGGTAAATTCCTCAACGTGAAGAGGCTCCTTTTTTAAACCTATTAGCTGTTGGTTTCTGATTTCAAGAATTTGCCTCCTTGATTATTGAAATGTTAATCAAATGTATTTATTATATATATATATATGTTATTTATTAAACAAACACCCATTTCACAGAAGGCAACTCTACGCTGCAAAAAACAATCAGATAAAATAAAACAATAAAAACAATATGTCCAATATAAAAAACCTTATTAACAAATACCATAAAAATAAAAAAATACAAACAACAGGAGCGGGAAGAGAAAAATGGCCATCTCAGTAATGGGGTCATCTGAGCAAGTTCCAGTTGCCTGGAAGCCCCAGGCCTGATAACATAGTCAAAACTTGAGGGACTTCCAGAATGACCATCTCATCCCACTGGGATTGGCCTGTCCCACCAGTGCTAGCTGAAGAGGCATGCTGCACCCTGTCAGCCCGAGTATTCAGACTGGTGGGGTCCAGGAAAAGGGCCTTCTCTGCCATTGCACCTGCACTCTGTGTCGTCCCCATCCATCCCGCCCCGTGAGGTTAACTCCAACCCTACTGACCTTCCATAAGAGCCTAAAGCTTGGCGCTCCAATGGGGGAGCATCATAATGAAGGTGGTTGATACAGCAGATAAACAGCAAATCCTACCC